>VXBS01005022.1:52241-70378 GCA_013400255.1 Sitta europaea
AGAATCAGTTTACTTGGATGGTTCAGGAATGGAACACGAAGACTCCCCAATTTCCAGACAATGGTCATAGACTTAAAACATAGGGAGGTTTTGGTGTCAGGTGCCAGACATAGTAAAATGCTTTAATATAACTGGAGATTGTTGGCATAGGTGCTAGCTCAGTAGCACTCAGTAAGTGCCTCAGTTTTGCCAATCCTAATCCTGTCTCAAACCCAGACACCATCATAGCCCAGAGCCCAAAACAAGGCCAAATGAAGTGTAAAAAAACATGTCTCCTTTGATAACACTTGTCCTGGCTTAGGGCATCTTTCAGAATACAGTGCAAACATAAATGGAAGCTAATCTCTTATCCCAGTTATCCTATTCTGTTTTCACTGACATCCGTGATCTACTCCTGAATCAAGTTTTTGTCCTTTGCCAGAGCTGTAGTTCAAATCCTTGTTTAGTGCTGATGAAGAAACACTAGCACACACAAGAAATATGTACAAACAATTTTCCACTTCTTACTTTAGTATAACTCAGTATCATTCTTAAAATGATCCAGTTTTATCAGTCTGGCTCTTTAGCCTCTCCAGTCTGTAATTTTAACTCTGCACTCAGACACAGATCAAACATCTAAGGTCAGACAATAAAAAAAAAAAAATCTTATCATGAGTTTTATACTAGGCCAGCTGGCTTTATACCATCTAGTAAAGCAAAGATTTTCAACAACCTCTGTTGGTTCATAATTCTAGCTTCCCTTCATATTCTACAATAACTTCTCACATTTTTCCATCTTAAATTTGAATTGTCTCCACCTTATGTAGGTATATTTATCAGACAGTTTTTGACTGGTCAAAATGCACAGTACTGTTGTTTTAAGAGCCTTTTCACAGAACTTTCTACATTCAGTCTCCTCTGTTTTTATCTATAGCAGTCTTGTTATGTCAAAAGTACTCTTTCATATCGTACAAGAAGAAAGTTTTAAGCCATGAAAATAAAACAAAATTCAAAAATTGGTAACTGGTGGGCTATAATTGTCAGTGTCCTATTATTTTCTTATTCTCTACTTAAGTTGGAAAGTGTTCTGCAAGGACTGTGCTACATGATTATCTGCAGGTCATTGCTAATATGTGGAACACAAAATAAAGATGATAACAGCAGGCTGTTCAATTTGCAGATTTGTATATTTCCTTCAAGAAAAATATAATTTGCAGTTTTCTGTATTCGTTGCATCATTTTATACATTTACTTTAGTAATTTTAATGCATTGCTTCATGATTAAGTAAGAATTACTTATATTTCTACAGACCATGTATGCAACAAGCCCATATTCAGATCCTGTTGTGTCAATGGATCTTGATCCCCAGCCAATTACAGATGAGGAAGAAGGCTTGATTTGGGTTGTTGGACCAGTTCTTGCAGTGGTGTTTATCATCTGTATTGTTATTGCTATACTTCTTTATAAAAGGTAGGTTTACCTTTTAGTTTTCTTGCAAAGTTATATCATTTTTCCTCTATATTTGTCACTTCTTAATACTGTTCTGCACTCTGCTTTTGTACTTTACAACATTAACGGTCATTGCTTTGGGATATTTTGAAATTTATTAATGGCTTCCAGAATGCTGCAGAAATTTTTGAGTGAAAGTTTCCAATAATTACAGATATGTGAGTGCATTTTTCTGTTGATGACACTATATTAACACTCTTGCGTTTAAATGTTTATTCCACTTTGCATACATTTATATACAAAGATATATTTGTATGCAAGGAAAGTAAATATGTGCTTGCACATTAATATGTATGGAACTTGCACATTTGACTTTTTTTAAAAAAAGTTTGTTTATAGATGTATAATAGTAATACATTAGGGGTTACATTCAGTTTGTTTTTAAATGTGATTTTCATCTCTACTCAAACAATTTGAATTTTAACTTTCAACAGTTGGCCTCAATTTGGCAATGTATCTGTATGAATTTGAAGCTCTGATCAGAGAGATTAAAGAAATATCAAGAAGCTGTTTTCTACTAATCTTGCAATGAGATCAAATTTCACTCATTCTTCTTTCAGTATGACACAGATTTACTTTTGCTATTACACAAAGGACTTCCCTCCGCCTTACAAAGTACTCAGTGAAAACTGTGTATGATGCCATAATTTATATGTAGCAGCCTTTTACAGTGTAAATGAGTTAACATGGGTCAAGATACTAAATCAAAACCAAAGAATAAAACACAATTTTTTTTTTAATATTTATATTTCATTCCTAATAAATTTTTAAAATATATTGATAAATTATATTTAAGGAATATTACAAAGATGCTGTCAATTTCTGGGGAGGGGGCACACTAGGAATAACTTTTTTAAATTAACTATGTCTTCTAAAACTAATGGCTATGATGCTATTACTTCCATATAAATATTTAAATCCGAGCCTATGTGCTCTTCCCACCTTTAGTGTCTCCGGTCAAATACCTCTGAAGTTTCATGAAGAGAACTCTCTTCAGGTTTTGTAAAGAATTCTCTGTTCAGCAGTAAATTACCATTCCAAAATTAACTTCACCTTTGGATTCCACATAGATATACATTTACGGATATATCTATCTATCTATTTCTAGATATTGATATATCCAAATAAATACACATTTATAGGTTTTAGGGCTACAATCATATAGCAGCATAACAGGCATTCTGTTGCTTGCAGATACTATGTCTCCCGAGTGTTTCTGGTAGCGCACAGTCTCTCAGCCAATCAGCTTAGTTAGCAGTTCCGTTTCTGTCCATCACTTCAAAAACTGGTCACTGGAAAAGTGATAAAAGTGAAATAATCCTTTCTTCTGATTATTTTGAAGTATTAAAAGTAAATCTTCTCCCATACTACAAGAGAAATCCAAACAATAGTATATTAAGCAACTGCTTTTAGAGTTACTGATTACATTTATGGAAGCAAAATAACAATCTTCTTCTCTATTACCAAAAGAAAAAAAAAAAGGGAATATTCCACATATGAGCAGGTATAATTTGCTCATTATCAGTGTGAGCAGTGTGGAGAGATTGTCATTCACTGAGAATGGGGGACACGTTTCCCATCTGTTATTTACTACTTGTACTAGAACTGTTTGGGCAACTGTCCATATGTATTTATTTATTTTTCTATTTTCAGCTATCTACTCTAATTTGTTAAACTGCACTGATTTGGCAAATTACGTCTCAGAAATTATGACTGCAGATTTAGCAGTCTGTAGTCTTCTATTAGCTTTTATTTCTGTAAAAAAGTAGTATATAATTGGACTTTTTTTCCAAGCATATGTAACCTGAATGCAAGTTTACTGCTAGATTTTGATAGACTTTCTGACTGTAGAAGAACAATGACAAGAGAGTTGGGATATTTAACATATTGTTTCCAGAAAACACTGAAGTTTAATTTCTGAGTTAAATGGATTTAATGTGGCTACAGGAGTAAGATGGGGAAAATATATTTAAAAAACAGGCAAACAAGTAATTTTTGTGGATACAGAAAATTTTATAAGTATATTTTTAGAATATATTATGGTATAAATGCAACAAGTATGATAGTGAGAAAAGAATATGAAGATAGAGGGCATCAGTATATGCAAAAAATCTTAAAGAGTATTTTGTTAAAGGATGTGCAGTGCAAAGAGGATGACCAAGAAATGACTGTGTCTTCTGAAGTGCAGAGTAGTAACTCAAATAAAGGTCAACTACACTTAATTCCCTTTGTCCATAGAAACCTCTGTGAACAGACTTGGACCACCAAGCTCATGATTTACAATACTAGTTATACATTTTAATTGCAATCATAGAAAAATTATGACTGCAGTTTCCAAAAGAATAATTTTATGGAGAGAAGTCTTGCCCTTCTTTAAAACAGACATTATTAGATAGTGTGGATAAGTTGCATGGGTTGGTTTGAAGTATATTTAACCAATATACCAAAGATAAGGAATGCATGTTTGAACTCTATTATTTGTTGTTAAGTTGTATAAAGATTACTGCCTCTGCATTTACTTTCCTTAAAATCTGAAAGCAAAGATATTTCATGGATAGTTTTTTTTGGATTAGAATATAGCCAAAAGGTCATTGCAGCTTAGTAAGTAACAGTAATAGATGAGAATAGTACTGAAGAGCACTTTTGCTTGTCATTGGACACACTATTGATATAATAGCCAACACAGATGAGACCAATTAAAACACTATGTGCAGAAGAGCTCACAGATTCACAGAATCAAAGGGCCACACCTCTGGAGTGTGCCTCATCCCAGCCCTGTTCAGATCATGGCCACCTGCAGCAGTTTGCTCAGAGGGATATCAAGGCAAGTTTTGTATACCTAAGAATGGAAATTTAATGACCTTTCTGGGCTACTTGTTCCCATATTCACCTATCCTCACAGTAAAATGTACTTTTTCCTGCATTTCAGTTGACTGTGTCTTTGCAAATATAAGTGACTCGGCCATTAACCAGATCAGTGTTCTCTGTCCTTGCAGCAGTGAACCACCCTGCAGTCATAGTAAAGGGAGACATTTATTTTGGAGCAGATCTTTCCATCTATTAAACTTTATAAACAACAAAATCAAGAGATCCAAGTAAATTAGATAAATCTCACTTCCTTTTTGGCCATTTTCTTGTTGACAAGAAAATATTTTCTTTGTTCAAAGATTTGTATTCTATTCAGCACAGTAAGATTTGTAACCAAAATCTCAAACAAAAGCAAAGATAGATAGATAGATAGATAGATAGATAGATAGATAGATAGATAGATAGATAGATAGATAGATAGATAGATAGATAGATAGATAGATAGATAGATAGATAGGTAGGTAGGTAGGTAGGTGGATGGATGGATGGATGGATGGATGGATGGATGGATGGATGGATGGATGGATGGATGGATGGATGGATGGATGGATGGATGGACGGACGGACGGACGGACGGACGGACGGACAGATGGATGTTGTATGCCCTAGAGGAAATGCCTGACCATTAGGAGATCTGCTTCATTCACAGTTTACATATATTTCATGTGTTTGATATATATTCCATTACATAGGATTTGGTTGATTAGGAACTTACTCTGTGAATGTTAAAGAGCCCTAGAAATTGTGTGGTGGTTCTCAGAAATGGACAAACTAGAACAAAAAGTGAATGTCCCTATGAAGCATCCTGTCATCTCATTCTAGGGTTTTGGCCTTATTTATTTTTTTTAATTAATTATGTGGCTATTCCTCGTATTTTTTAAGAAATCACTAAGTCCCTAATTTCAGTTTTCCAGTGATGAAGAACTTCTTCATTCTAGACATTTCCATTTCTAAGGAAGAGAACTTAAACCCATCTTGACAGTGCCTATTGTTTGCTTTTATAAAGTGCAGCTTTTTGATTTGGTTCAGAAGACTGTAGCCTGAACTTAAATCTTTTGAACTTAGTAACTCTGGCACTTTGAATCATAGCATCATAGATTAGTTTGGGTTGGAAGGGACATTTAAAGGTCATCTAGTGCAACCCCCAGAAATAAGCAGGGGCATTTTCAGCTAGGTCAGGTTTCTAAGAGCCCCATCCACAGGCCTTGAAAGTATTCAGGGATAGGGCACCCACTACCTCTCTGGGGAATCTAATTAGTTAGTGTTTCATAGCCTTCATCATAAAAACTTTCTGCCTTCTGGCTAGTCTGAATCTATGCTCTTTCACTTTAAAACCATTACCCTTCATTATGGGCTTTACTATAAAGCCTGTCCCCATCTTTCTTATAAGTCCCTTTAAGTACTAGATGGCTGCAGTGAAGTCTCCCAAAGCCTCCTCTTGTCCAAGCTTATCAATCCCAGCTCTCTCAGCCTTTCCTGTTCCATCACCCTGATCATTTTTTGGACACTTTTCTGGATCTACTCCAACAGATCCATGTCTTTTTTGTACTGATGACCCCAGGATGCANTCATGTGTTTGATATATATTCCATTACATAGGATTTGGTTGATTAGGAACTTACTCTGTGAATGTTAAAGAGCCCTAGAAATTGTGTGGTGGTTCTCAGAAATGGACAAACTAGAACAAAAAGTGAATGTCCCTATGAAGCATCCTGTCATCTCATTCTAGGGTTTTGGCCTTATTTATTTTTTTTAATTAATTATGTGGCTATTCCTCGTATTTTTTAAGAAATCACTAAGTCCCTAATTTCAGTTTTCCAGTGATGAAGAACTTCTTCATTCTAGACATTTCCATTTCTAAGGAAGAGAACTTAAACCCATCTTGACAGTGCCTATTGTTTGCTTTTATAAAGTGCAGCTTTTTGATTTGGTTCAGAAGACTGTAGCCTGAACTTAAATCTTTTGAACTTAGTAACTCTGGCACTTTGAATCATAGCATCATAGATTAGTTTGGGTTGGAAGGGACATTTAAAGGTCATCTAGTGCAACCCCCAGAAATAAGCAGGGGCATTTTCAGCTAGGTCAGGTTTCTAAGAGCCCCATCCACAGGCCTTGAAAGTATTCAGGGATAGGGCACCCACTACCTCTCTGGGGAATCTAATTAGTTAGTGTTTCATAGCCTTCATCATAAAAACTTTCTGCCTTCTGGCTAGTCTGAATCTATGCTCTTTCACTTTAAAACCATTACCCTTCATTATGGGCTTTACTATAAAGCCTGTCCCCATCTTTCTTATANTGGGGTCTCACCAAGGTGGAGTAGAGGGGCAGAATCACCTCCTTTGAACTGCTGGTCCCCTGCTGAATCTTGAGATATAAGAAGAAATATGCTTCTAAGAGGAAAAAACCCAGATGTTAAAAAAAGAGCACAGAAATGCAAAACAGGAAAATGTTAAGGAAATCTTAAGTGATGATGAAGAACTCCTGTTTATTACAATCAACACACAGAAAGATAAGCACTGTAGTTATAGTGTGTGTGTATAATAGAACACATTGGTGAGAGATAATAAATTGTTTTTCCTGTTTACCTAAACTTTATAGATCATAGATCACAAGAGATCTTTACAGATCACTGTAGACCTCTAGTGCATGACATTCATTCTAAATCTAAAAAAGCATGTAGTACTTAATTGGAAAAAGATTTATGGTTCCCTTGCTTTCCAGGCTACTGTTAAAAATTTCTTTTTATTTTATTACCTGGTTTTGTAAAATAGTTTTAGAAATTTTAATTTTTTTTAATTATCTTTTTTAAATTTACTGCAAGTCTCATGTGTGTCATATATTTCACCTTATTCATCACTTTCTTATCTCTTTCTCTTCTCCCTTACCTTCCTTCCTGTTCTAGTCTGCCTTCCACTTTCATTTTTCCTCTCTTCCCTCTTCTCATCTCTCTTCTCTCTAGAAAGTAAGAGGGAGCTACATCTCAGTGAGATGTAATTTTTCAGTTTAATCTTAACATTACTTTCATGGATGAAATCAAACACCCATTCTCCATTCTTTCACTGGCTAAAATTTGAAGTCCCATTTCTTAGCAGATAGTGTTTAAGAGGTGTATTTTTCAACAGAAGATTCACTTTGGACATGACCTTGTGTCCTCCATTAATTCTATGATTTCCAAGCATTGAATATTTTGATTAGCTGTCGTTTCTTAATTTGGTTTAGTTACATATCTTTACTACAAATCAAAATTTCTTGTATCTCCTATTTTCATGCTTATTCTTTGTGCTGCTGGTCAACTAACATTTCACCTTTTCTTCCCTCCTTGCTGCATTAAAATGGAGCAGTAAACCTGACAGGTGAGAAGTGAAAAATAATCACTCTTCATTTAATACAGAAAAGGAGAAAAAAGACGAAAAAAGTCATCATGATAATTATCTAAGACAAAGCATCTGTCAGTCTTAAGTGAATGTAGGCAGTAATCTGTCAATATGAGGGCAACTAAGATTTGCTATGTTATTTACAGCACTGAAAAGTAATGTAATACAAGCAGCAAAGTTTCACCGAGGTTTTTTTGTATCTCCATGGGGTAAATTTTCAAGTTATAGCAGAGCTCGATAATGCTAATATGGTTCTATTTGTGTTTTAGTGACATGCAAGAAGTGTTTATATCAATAACCAAAGCTCTTCAAGGAATCCCTGGTTGTAGTTGAGACATTAGCTGCTCTGAATCTTTGTAATGTCCCATATATGTAAACTCAACACTGACTTACAGTTCTACAAGTGAAAATGATACACTGATACCATTTGCCCTTTGCAGAATTTTTTCCCCCACCTATCTCAGAATTATTGCATAATATGGAAAAACTGTTATGTCTTCTATAGGCTGGAGAGATTTAAAAAACCCAGAATATTCCTCCAAATAATAATGCATAATACTATTTCTGTTATTCTATAATATATTCTATATTCAGATACATTAGTAGAAGAGATTTTACTGGGTTTCTTAGTTTAATATGAAATTGCAGCCTCGTACTAATTTTTAAGTGGAAAAAAGTTAAATAAATCTTGTCCCTGGACAGTTCTAGAAACTTAAGACTCCTAGAAACTAAGACTCCTAGACTTAAAGAGAAGGAAATACAAATTAAAATACTTTTTGTAAGCTATATCACACATCGCTAGTAAGACGATCACTAGGACATAGTGCTCTGTGGTAGGAGTTTGGAATGGTCAAAACCAAAAGAAATGCATCTCAAATTACTTTTTCCATACTAATTTTGTTTAAAAAAGACTAAAAACAGAATAATCAGATTTAAATTTTTATTACTTCACTAAAGAGACGTTAATAGATATATTAAGGTATTTGCTGGAGAACAGGTGTTGTGTTTTTATGGAAAAACATTTTTATTTTTCCAATAAAATCATAGGACTAGTGACTTTCAAAAATTCACGTATGGTCTTGCTGGTTTACTTTTTTGCCTAACTTTTGAAATCTCAGTGTATGTCACCCGGTCTTCATTATTGCAAGAACAGCAAGAAATCGACTGGAGTAATAGCAGATTTGTCATTGTCACATTGTGAGTCAATTACTAAAAATATAGTATAATGTTAATGTAAATATTGGGCCAGGAAAACATTCTGCTATCCTTACCCTTAAAATTGTCTCCGTTCTGTTTTTACAACATAACTCTTCCTCAGTTTGCTTCTTCATTTTATATTACATAAAAAATATCAGCCACATTGTGTTTTCATTCAGGATCCCACAGATAACTAGTGAAGATTCCACTGAATAAAAATGCAGAGTGTTAGCTACTCTTCATGTAAAATGGTTTTCCATGTTTTACATCATATAATGAGTCATAAAAATCAGTTTTAATGAGTCAGTTTTAATAAAAATGTCAGTGAGAACACACATGGATTCTGCTTCTCTGTAGAGAAAGGGAAATACAGGCAACTTTTTTCTCTTTAATTCTCTCAATTAGTTTTTGTTTTATTTTCCTTCCTTTGCAGTGAAAGTCTTCATTAATTAGAATTATTCATACAGATCAAAGCTTTGAATGTATGTAGACATGATAAGACATATGAAGATTGCATATTTCAGCTCTTACAGAGTTGAGAGGAAACAGAAAATTCTTACATTGTAGAAAGTGAAAAGAATAGATGTCTTCTCAAATAGGTGTCTTTCATACTGTTCTTCTTCATATTAAAAATACCTAAAGAATGCATGTTTTTTTTTATAACAATGCTCTGTGTATAAAATAAGAAATATTTAATGACAATAACTTGGGGTGGTCTAGCTAAAGAGTTGGCAGCTTTTTTATATAGCTATAGCTGGATAGCATTTAAAATAGGAGAATTGTCTGAATATTTTATACGTTTAATGTTGTAAGAGTAAAGTATTAGGATGACCAGAAGGATGTTCTGGAAGATCAATTTAGGGCAGAATGCAGCTATTTTCTCCCTGACCATTTTACCACTGTAAATTGTAGGTGCCCTACCCATCATGCATAATTATATTACCTTTGCACTGGATCAAATATTTTTTCAAAAATAAAAATCTTGCCTTCAAAATATAATGTTAAACACTCAGGCACCTTTGTGGAGCTAACATGTCTATCTTCTGTTTCTGTGTATTCACCTTCTCCATGCAGGAAGAGGGCTGAATCTGACTCTAGAAAGAGCAGCATACCCAACAGCAAAGAGGTCCCCTCTCACCATCCCACAGATCCAGTGGAGCTGCGACGCCTTAACTTTCAAACTCCAGGTAAGAGACAGCAATAACTCACTGAGACCCCTGTGATCACAGGCTGACTATTGATGCTATTACAGAAAGAAAGATTGATGGTTTGAAAATATGTATTTTGATTGAGAGTTTGGGGGGTTTTTGGGTTTTGTTGCAAAATATGTTTCTTTGTTAGCTTTGGAAATAGTTATGTAATTATTTAAAAGAAAAGCCTACTTGAAAAAAAATAATGTTTGTAAAATGAGCCTTAAGACACATATGCTGTATGGGTGTGTTTTATGTGCTAAAATTCCAACTTAAACGTAACAATGCTAGAAAATATTACTGGGAAATGTACATCCCTCTGTTTATTAATGATATTTTTATGGACACTTCTTAGTAAATAAGCTTCCCTTTTATCTACTATATTATCAGGTGATCGATTAACATCATTGTGAGTTCCACTGGTTTGCAAATGTACAGTACAGAAGAGAAATACATAACTAGATAAATGATCTTGTTGTTGAAAATAGGCTGTAAGTTATGGTCAAGGAGGATATTAATATGTCAGTAGTTTTGAGGTCAGAAGCAACACACTCTCAAATACTTTATTAAATTATCTTTTTCATTAATCACTGTTTTCTTAAAGCTGTTTAATCTGCTTTAAGAACACCAAGAGAGAAATATTTAAAATAGCATTTTTACCTCCTTTGCAGGAGTAAACCTTTATTTAAATTGGCCTTGTTTTGATTAAGTCATGTCCCAGTCGACTTGTTTCCTACTACAATATATTTTCATGCAGTCTGATGCTAATCAGGTGCTGAATCTTCATGAGCTTCATATTTTTGTCAAACTTAATACATTAAGTAAAAAAGGTAACAAATTCAAGTTCATAAAAGTAGGAAATTAAGTGCTTGAGATTCTGAGGATTAGCTGCTGAAGTTGATATGATAAACACTACTAAAGGGTTAAGTGAACATGCAAATTTCATTCCTGATCTTCTAAATAGTGACTGTATTGAGATGATGTTGCCCCAGAACCAGCTTATCTGCAGGGTAATGAAGGTGGCTAAAGAGCCACACTTTATGCACATAGAAGAAGTAGAAAGGGAAGAGTCTGGAGGCTTGAGTTTTGCTCCACCTTGCTTTTTCAGACTGTTCAAGTATACTGCTTCTAGCAGCTGGGGCAAATCAAGTGTTTTAGGAGCACATCTTCAAATTTAATTTCATTTTAGTGTGGGAATCTTGTTGACATGCTCTTCCATCTGTCTACCACAGGAACTTAAATACAGTAAATGCAAATAATTGAAAGGTTTTATTCAGTGTCTTTCTGAAGAAAGACAATTTCAGTGGTGGTTCATTGTTTCTTGGTGAAGTTTTCATCTGTTACTCAGCACTTTTTTAAAAGTTCTAAAGGGTTTTACAGCAAAAGAAATATACATAAAAATCTTCGAAACACAAGAAGAAAAAATATTGTTCTTAAAGTCTAGCTTAACTTAAAACAAGTAATTATTTGTATACAGTTATATAATGAGTAAATGGCTTCCTAGTATTACAGAATTGTTTTGTTTGGAAAAGAACTCTAAAATCATTCACTCCAATCATTAAACAAGCACCTTATGTTCAACAATAAACCATGTCCTACAGTGCTACACCCATGTTTTCTGAGCACTCCAGGGCCAGTGATCCCATAACTTTCCTGGGAAGCCTGTTCCAGTGCCCAATGACCCTTACACCATAAGGAATTCTTCCCTAATAGCTAATCTAAACCTCTCCAGCGTACCTTGAGGCCATTTCCTCTTCCTGTATCACTTGCTACCTTGGAAAAAGACACTGCCCCCCGCCTGGCTTCCTTCAGGCAGTTGCAGAGAGCAGTAGGGTCTCCTCTCGACCGCCTTTTCTCCAGGCTGAACACCCCCAGCTCCCTCAGCTGCTCCTCAATGGACTTATGATCCAGGCCTCTCATCAGCTCCATTGCCCTTCTCTGGACATGCTCCAGCACCTCAATGTCTTTCTTGCAGTGAGGGGCCCAGAAGTGGGCACAGGATTTGAGGTGTGGCCTCACCAGTATCAAATGCAGGGGGGCAATCCCTGTCCTGGTCCTGCTGGCCACGCAATTTCTGGTAAAAGCCAGATGTCATGATGATCTGCTCAATGACTCCTCAGCATCAAGGCCAGACTGCAGAACTATAGTTTCCTGGATCCTCCTTCCTCCCCTTCTGGTTAACAGATACCCTATTTGGAAACCTCCAGTCAACTAGAAATCCCCATTTAGGCAGGACTGCTGGCAGATGAGGGGAATAGTCTCAGTGAATACTTTAATCAATTCCCTTGCTACCCTTGGGTGTATCCCATCCAGTCCCACACAGCTGTGTATGTCTAAGTGGTGTAGCAGGTCACTGACCATTTTTTCCAGGATCAAGGGGACTTCATTCTGCTCACCATCTTTGTCTTCCAGATCAGGGAACAGTTGATACTGCTAATAAAAATTTAGGCATTAATTACCTCAGCCTTTTCCTCATCAGTCGACACTATGTTTCCTTCTTTATCCGATACATAATGGAATAATAACTAGATATATAAGCCTGATTTTCTCCACTCTATTTATTTAGATGCATACTCTTCCCTATCTATTTAGGATTCATCATAATTAAAATGAAATATGACAGAAAAAACCCTGCTGCCAAGTGCTCACATATAAAATTAATTTATTGTAATTAATTCTTAATTTACAATGAGAAGGTAAAGTTATTAAGAAATGACAGAATTTGTGGCACAGGTAGACACTGTAATTCCACCTCAATGATCTGAAAAGAACTGGAGAGGATTTAAGGCATACCTTTTCTTGCAGAGCTATAGTTTATCTATGAAGTTTGCCGTTTTCTGTGAAGCTATTTGAGCAGAGTATCTGCAATCTGTTTCTACTAGGAACTCCTCTTCTTTGCTATAATCCTTTTAATAGATTGGAGCATTACCATTAGTATTAAAAATGCAGTACATCAAATGATGATCTTTTTATTGTACTCTTAATATCCCTAGACACAATTCAGGCGTCATAGTTTTAGTTTGAAACTAATCAGAAAATACCAATTATGTATAGTGATCTAGGTTTGCCAATTTTAGACTTTTCCTGGCCAATGCACCAAAAAATGTGGTGGGTCCATTTTTTGTTGTGAGATAGGATTAGGAGAAAATAATAAAGCAGGCCTAAACTTGAAAGGGTACAAAGAAAAACTTTATTAACAGAACAAAAAAAGAAACATAACAAGAAATCAGAATAAAACTTTCAGAACACCTATTTTCTTCCTTCTCCACACTTTCTTTCTTTCCAACCAACAACGTACAGAAAAAAAAAAAACAACACCAGAAATCTTAGTCATCCACTTTTATATTTTTTAGTATTTCTTAGTTATCCACTTTTAAAATAGTCTTTTTTCAATTCATTTAGAGAGAAAAGTATTCTTTGCTAATGCTATGGCGAACTCTTTACATGGAAAGAAGTCCTTGTGACTTCACAAGCAACCACCCGAGATCTGTATTTGTGAAGTTCTTCTCATCTTTCACAGTTTTTCTCACAACTGCATTTTTGGTCTATGTCAACTCACTGGGGTACTGTTTTAAGGATGAGCCATTCTAGCATAAAATAAAAGTTCTTTTAATCCATCTCTGAGAACAGAGGTCTTCCCCTTTTATCCCTGGGGCAAGGTTTTCTTATCAAACTTCTAACACTGGTGCCTCTACTCATAATTGTGGTTAGAACATTACATCCCCCCAACACATTACATGAATTTACAGGAGAAAAAACAAAGTCCAATATATCAAGTATATCTTTACCATAGCTTCACAAAAGAATTTCACAGCCCAAGCTTAGCACAAAACTTTTTAACTGTTCGATCAAAAATTTAACTTTTCTTACAGACTTCAGTCTCATGTTGCTGTTCCTACAAAGTTTCACCTTTTCTTCTTCCTTGTTCAAGAGAGAATTGGTGTTCATTGAGTATAAAGTCCTGCAACTCTGAACAGCTAATTTAGTCCGAGTCTTGTGTTAGAAACATGGCTTGTTCTGTTTCTCTCTGCTGGCCCCGTGCTCTGTGCCGGCACCATGTGAGCTGTGCTGGCTGCTCTCTGTCTGCAGCGGGCTCAGGGCTGCTCCTGGCTGCGGGGCCGNACAAGACATCAGGCAATACTACTCAGCATACAACCAAATATCAAGGAGAAAAATCTTACCCCATTAAATTTAACTTACTCTGTTACACTTGCTGATTAACATGTTCTTAATATGTAAACAGTCACAGTGAAATCAAGGTGCAGTTCCTTTGTTAGTAAAAGCAGAATTTCACTTAACTCACATTTACTTCAATTAAGACTACCAGGAAATTAAAATCTGACTAAAATTAAGTGTTTAGAGCCTACTGGAATATTTATCCATCTCCATCAAATAACATGCAATAAAATTTTTTGTAAGATGAACATAGAGAAACTACAGAAAGGCTATACATTCAGGATATCAGTTTTGTTGGGTGTTTTGTTCTTTTGCTTTCAAACGTATGGGTTTTATTTTCTGCAAGGTACCAGAACTAGATGGGGGAATACTGCAAAGGACGCAGCTGAGGGAAGGGAGTAGGGCTAATGTGGTTTTGTGTTGGGTTCCTTTTACTGGGAAATCTGCTGTCACACTCATAAAAGGAGGCATTTCTCAACATTGCCTACAGATAAAACAAAGGACAGAGTGGTGAATATACTTTCAGTACAAGTGCATCAAGGTAGATGATTTGACATAGTTGTTATTCTAATGATTTGTTTCTTTAGAGTATGAAAACATTCACAGTTTGCTTGGAGCTTTCCAGGCAGACCAACTGCTTCTAGTGGGAGAGGAAAAATTTTCACATGAATCTATAATGTACAGAATTGTTAGAGAAAAAAATTTTAAATTACATTTAGAATTTTGCATTGGCAGTTTTCTCTTGGAGAGGTGAATGAGGCACTCCTATAAAATTATGGACAGTCATAAACTTCAGTAATTTTAAAGATTTCTAAACAGGCACATTCTAAAAATGCTATCAATCGTGTATTTTGTATATGTTCTGATCAGATACAGATATCAAAATAATTTGAAAGCTAAGTCCTTGATGTAAATTTGACTTTCTAACCCCAATTTTAAATTACTCCCAATACAGGTGATTAGGTATAGATTTTTGACACAAAATATGGGAAAGCAATGTTTTATCTTTGGTGATATTTAGAGAATCATTTCAGCACAAACATGTTTTACTTGTCATAAAATTTTAATTTCCACATGAAGGTGTTATAAAATTTCACAGTCCAAACTACTAGCACAGCAAATATCTTGCTTTCCTTTCACTTTTTATTGTCTACCTTCTTCAATAATCTAAAGAGATCTAAAGAGCTCTAACCTAAACAGTTTCCTTTCTAGCCTTGCTCAGAAAGGATCAAATTAATTTCTGGCTTCCCTCCTCTTTGGATGGAGTAACTCCACAGATAAATTTCACACTTTGACTTGACATTCGGAATAGCCCACAGTTCAGTATCTGAAAACAAGATCCCAGGTCTGTGTGTGTTATTCAAAAATGTGTATGTGTCAGATGAACCCATATGCCAGTGAGTGGGTCACACAGCAGTGCCAGGTTCTTTTTGAGTAAATGTGAAAATATCCAATATCTCAGTAGGATTTCATTTTTAAGTCTGTTATTCTTCCAAAACTGGAAAAGGTGAAGAAAAGTTTGTCACGTTCCTACCTTTCTAAAAGTTTCCTATGAAACACAGAATTAAAATCATTAACCTGGTTCACAAATTTTAGAGGTCTCTATGCCACATGGGAGAGTTATGGTAAAGAAGGGGTAATAATTAGGTTTCACAAAAGGTTTCATCAAATAAGGCAGCCCTGTTGAGCAGAGGAAAATTAACTGAAATTTAGTTTGAGTGGGTTCTGAGAGATCCATGGCTCAGGCCATCTTCAATCTGCCAATCAGCCAGAGAACTAAATTGAATCGTGCCTCAAAAGTGATTGATTTTTTTTATCCTCATTAAACATAAAATGTGTCACACTTGTAAGTAATTTTTGTAATTGGGTTCCAATTAAACAATTATCTCATTATATCTTATGAACTAAATAAGATGCTTTGAAATACAAGAAAAATAAATAGAGTTATTGCTACAGCTCTAAGTTAAAGACTTTTTTTTTTTTTTATTTAGATAAGTGCTCACTTATTCCCCGAGTTGCTAAGTAATTTCCACAAACTTATTTCCATGATAGAGAATAAAACATGTTCAGAGGAAAAGGGTGCAAATTGAAAAAAAAAGATGGGAAAAGTGATGTCTGGATTTAGTTACCTGCTTTGCAAGACAGCAGAAATGTCTTTGCACAGTTTATCCACTCAACATCTGTTTATGAGGATCATTACAATGCTGAAGGACGTACTGTGCTTTGCCTCCATGGCAAAAACAGATTAAAATGCTTTCTCATAGTGAGCCATCATACATATAGCTCTTCATAAGAAGATGTCTCACATGGAGGGTTTAGGCACCCAAGAGAGGTACAGCTTCCGATGCAAACAGCACTTCTCTGATATCACACTTCATTGCTTTGAAACCTGGAGGAACCCAGAATCTGCAGAGCTAGGAGATGAAGTGAAAATTTTTCTCTTCACAAGAGTTATCCCTTTTTTTTTTCCCCTGGATTTTAGACCATAGTTTGTGTAACATCTTACTGTATTTGACATTGTTAAATCAGGATCTGAAAATTAGATTTCCCCTTTTCTCACTATAGGTGTCTTTTACATGTCACTCACAGGTGGCACTTCTTCTGTGATGCTATGGAGATCCTAGGGCTCCTTGTTAAAGCTCAGTCTTTGTGACAGAAAAAGAGAAACTGTTTTCATTCCAGAAAAAAATGATCAAATTTTGAAGAACATAAAATATTCTGGAATAAAAGTGGCATAATTTTGCAATATTATATATGTATTTGCAATTCTTTTAGAATAGCTATTGCAGAATGATACATTTCTCTAGAGATTGTCTTGTAAATTTTTCTTTGTAATTTCATGCTCTGGCCTAGCTCTGGTTCTGTGAAAATGAAATTTTAAAGTACCAGTAATTTTTTTGTCATGTACTGAAGACATTCTTGATAAATTTTCATGAATGCTGAATTCCTACTGAATCAGGGTCATCCTTACTTTTTTTCCATTTTCCATGTCTGAATTTAAAGTAGGGTTTTTTTCCTGTCTTTTTGATAAGGATGAGTCTCAACAACCAGTTACTGATTCCTGTCTTTTTCTGTAAAGGGATATCTTAATCAAAATAGATTGGTATGTAGAAGAGTGTTCTGTGTTGTTAAATAAAAATGAAGAGTTTGTAAAGTCACAGGCAATTAATTCAATATGAACTTAAAGTACCACTCATTTCCTAAAGAAATTTCTGTGACAACTGTGTCACACTTTCACTTCATGTAGATTGTGGTCTATACTAGCAGATTTTTTCTTTAATTTCTAACTTTATTCTTGTTTATTGTGGGTATGTCAGCTTACAGTTCCAAATTGGTAAATAAATGTGTGTCTCATAAATTTTTCTGAAAGACCTTATCAAAAAACACTGACAACAAACAAAATTCTTATTTAAAGCACTGATGACAAGCCTAGAACACCCACTTGATTCACTAGGATAAAAGAATATAATTAACAGGTTTAATGTCTGTTAATATGCAGATGATTTCTGACCTTTCTCTCTTAGTTTTTTCTTTGAAATTGTGGCACAGAGTATTTCATGTTCCTTAGTTATGTGTTTACCACGGATTAACCAGAGGATAATTCTACAATGTAGTCAAACCACACTTTGTTATTTAATTCATGTAAAGGGGTTACTTGTAGGACTAGTAGGCTGCATAAGATCAATTAAATTTGACAATCTTCTAATTAATATTAATTATTAAAAAATAAAATTTTGTAATGGATACAATTTCAACTGTGTTTTGCATGTGTTGGTTTTGGGGGTTTTCTTTCCTTTGAGTTTTCAGGGGTTTTATCTCTCTTTTTTTTTTTTTTTTTTAGCA
>VXBS01005022.1:75596-89469 GCA_013400255.1 Sitta europaea
TAATCTTTACTAAACATAACATCTGGAGACATTCAAGATTAGAATGAATATGGGCAACTGTGGGTCAACATCGAGTTTCATTCATATTACTTCGCCCAAGAAGATTCAAAATTTACCTTTGAAATTACAGCTTCAGAGATACCACTTCATTTCCATCTAGTCCGAGATTCATCCACTTTGAAATAGAATTAGTTAAAAGCACTGCTGTTTGGTTTCATGGTCTAGGCTAGGCAGTGGACTAAAGCTGCAGTTCGATCATCACTGTAAGTCATCTCCATGTCTTGGCTGTGCATTCCTGTTGTCTCTCTTGTGCCAGTCCTGGCACTAGCACATGTGCAGCTGTTCAAGGATTATCTCAGGAAATAGATTCAGCTGAAAACTAATTGTTTTATTTTTCTTTGCTGTTTTCAATTGGATCAGTTCCCTGAACTAGCTCACCACATGTCTGCTTAAACTCTAGTGCCAGCAATGGGAAGTGGTGGGTATATTTGTGGTCAGGGACTGGGTCCTTCTACTTCAGCAGCAGTTCTCACTAACGTCCTTTAAACAATCTTTTTAAATCTGATTGCAAAGAAGGTGGTACAGATGGTAGCAGTTCACTCATTATCACTTCAGATAACACTAGAACTGGTGAGACAGAAGGAAAAAGAGATACTTCTCATTCAAAAGTTCAAGGTGTAACATGCAGCTCAAAACTACTGACCTTTATTGATCCCAGCAAAATCCTCCAACGCATTCCTGTTTAGGGAAGCAAAGAGTTTTCATCAATTACCACTGAAGATTTTGTTGGGTTTTTTTTTTAAATAATGCCCTTTTCTCATTGGCAGACAATTATTTTATTTTACTTTTTATGGAATTGTTTGTATTGCATGGATGAAATTCTTCAAAGATTTATTGACTATATACAGTAACTGTTATGTCAACTTTGTGATACCATAAAGTAAGATATATGTTGATGATTTTCTGATAGATTCTGACTTCTCTTCCTTCTTTTGGGAAGGTAGCTCCATTACAAAAGGATATTTAAATTATTTTTTTAGCACAACCTACTTTGGTTGCCACTTCAAAAGAATCACTAGTTTCACCACACAAACACATCTTTTCATTTTCTAAGAAATGCTCCCCTTCCATACTTGGTCATGTTCCATCCACTTTGGTTCCATCAGAATTTCTGATCAAAAGTTAATACAAGTTTGTTTTTTTCCTTTTGGAAGAATATCACTTCCTTCCTGTTTCCACTTTCTCCTCAGACAGACAAACCTCCCTGTCTCTTCCAAACTGTGTATTCTCCAGTGTAGAACACCTACTAGCTATATGTTTTCTAAGGCTCAGTGTCATCAAGTGGACAAGTTCCCACTTCTACAAGTCTTCAGAAACTGTTCTGTAGTGCCTTCTGCAGGGCATGTCCTATCCAACCTCTAACAGCCTATCAGCAGAACAGTAGAGACTTCTTCCATTTTACTTCTCTCACAAATTTACCTTGAATAGAATCTTTTATGGACAACAAGGACCAGTCCTCAAGGATTGTTACTTTGGCAAGATTCAAATAAACTTATAATTCACATGTTTCATGAAATGCTTTTGTAGCATTAACACAAGATAGTGCTATGACTCATCAACGAGGTTAATTTCTACTTCAAAATAAATTCTTCACAATCCTTCATTAATTTTTTGTCAGCTCACAATCCCCAAGCCTAATAAAATCAAATATAAAACCAAATAAAATGTTGGTTTACTCAGTTAACATCACATATCATATCATTAATGTCACACAGTTCTTTTCTGTTCTGTAATTTAAAGGCAGGATTGACCCAAGCTGATTATTGGGAAGCTTTTGCTAACTTTGGCAATTTCAGTGGAATTTTTATGTAATGTAAGGGTCCCTATGGATTTGACAGCTGCTAAGCAGAAATCTATGTTTATATTATACTGACCTTTATATTGTATCTCCTTATCTGAGACTTCAGAATTTAAAAATAAAAAGTGGTTGTGTAGATAAACTGAATAAAACCAGTAATGTTCTGCCTACTCTATGATATATTTGTAAAATCATTTCCTCCTATAAGACAGAACAGAAAATCTATTCCTCCAAAGTAAATTTCTGAGACTTGTGTAAAATAATCTAACATTTCTTTTCTGAGGTCTGTACATAGAGATTTACACCCTTAAGGAAGTGGATTCATACTATTTTTACATGAGAATCTGTCTCTACAACACAAAATTTACAATATCAGATGCTGTATGTTACTGCATGAGTTACTGTGAATGTGTATATATGCACTGGTTAACAAATGTTAAAAGTTGTATATAATTTAATGTTTTCTCTCATCAGGTTTCTTTCTTTAAATTGCAGCCAGTCTTTTGCTTTAAAACTGAGTATTGGAAAACATGAGGATGCATTCTGGGTTTTTTTATTGTAGCTTTTTAGAATTGGTAGGATTTGTGATGGGAACAGGGCTTACTGAACATGTTATATTTCTCTTTTTGTATCTCAAGCTGGAACAACATAAACACTGGGTACTAAACCACAGTAAATCTTATATAGTGGAAGCATATATAAAACTTATTATCAATATAATACATTTTATAAGTCCAGGAAGAACAGATAATCCACCGAATGAATCTCTATCAAAAAACCATCTGCACTTAACTTCTACATCATTGTAGATAACAGTGACTCATGTGGAAAATCAATTCTTTTTTCGCAGCAAAAATGTGGTTATTTTCTTATTCCTTATAACGGTTTCCTCCTTCTAATATTACAAACATCATTTATTGGGATTTTCTAACTTTACTTTCATAGGATGTGCTTCATTTATTGAGAAACAATTAATGTAGTCAATGATTAATTTACGTACATGAAAGGTCATTTTCTTATTAACAGCACATATACTTGCTATAAACAACCTAGGTTTTTTGGTGCTTAGTTCCACCTAGGGTAGTATCTGAGCCAGCAGTATAGTTATGGTAGAGAATTTTAAAGACAGGAATTTGAAGTCCTGGTAGTCAAGATTGAGTAGGGTTATCTGCGTCCTATGTGCTGGGGATGCTTCATTGGGATAACAGCATTTGTTTATGCTTATAAAATTAAGTTAAAGAAAGCTGGTATCACATATTAGGATGCAGTGTTTTGATCTGATACCTAATGTCTTTTTGCCAAGGAATTTCACAGACACAGTTCAGTTAGTCAAATAACTGCCTGAAGGAGGGTTGTAGCCAAGTGGGGTTTGACCTCTTCTCCTGGGAAACAAGTGAGAGGACAAGAGGAAATGGCCTCAAGGTGTGCCAGGGAAAGTTCAGGTTGGACATCAGGAGGAATATTTTACTGAAGGCATTAGAGGGAGGTGGTGGAATAACCATGACTCAAAGTGTTCAAGAAAGAACTGGGTGTGGCATTTAGTGCTGTGGTTGGAGTGCTGGTGGTCAGTCAAAGGTTGAACTCAATAATCTTTTCCAACCTTAATAATTCCATGATTCTATTCTGTAATAAATACCAGTTTTATTTTGCCCAACTGAAAGCAGCAATATGTCTAAAAAGAGAAAAGTAATGTACTAGAAGCAAGAAAAATTATTCAAGGACAAACTAAGGAGGTCATTATAGATAAAAAGGAGTTTTGCAGGAGCTTTTTAGAAATATTAATTTGCAATAATTTTAGGATTTGCAATAGTTATAAAGGAAAATAGGGGAATCAATGAAGAATTTCACTCCTTTGTTCTTTGAAATAAAAAAATGTGGACAGTGCCTTAAAAATATGATGAAAAGTATGTTGAAAATTTAAAGTGGCAGAGTGTCCCATGTGAGACAATTATAAAATTTAATATATAAGACGTGCTGCATTTCATTCACTATGTTAAACAAAACATCAGGATGTTTAACCACAAAAATTATTAAACAAAGAGAGCTTTTTACATTTCACAAGGTATTTGTCTGCTTCTGGTATTTATTTTTTACCTGAAGTTGACTGTAATCCCCAGTTTTCAACACAAAATTTTTTACATTACAACTGGTTATGTTATCATGGTCAAACTATTTTAATTGCCCATAGGGAATAAACAGATTATGTTTAAGACTGGTGGTAAAGAAATACAAACCAATATGATTAATTTTAAAAACTAGAGATTTTATAGCTTTTTGAAATAAAGTCTCCTTCAAGGATGTTTTCAAATAATGCTTATTTTCCTCTTTAAGTTTTCTTTAGTTGTATACTTATATAGCTTTTCTGGTTCCACTGGAATCAGATTTTGCATAATTTAATTTAGTCGATTTCATTTAGTCATTAGCTTGATAATGTGAAGAAAATACCTTTTTTTCTTGAGGGAAATTTACAAAAGCTTTTGGAAAAAACCTTTTTTGTATTTCTTGCTACTCTTGAACAGTTAGGTCTCTTCCCTTTGAGAGTTAACAGAAAATGTCTCATCTACATTTTTAACAGTTTTTAGAAACAGGATGCAAACTCATATCCGAGTTCAAAAGACATTTCAGCCATATGTGGAGGTTTTCCCCATATTCTGTGAAATTACACCCTTTGCAGTGTAATGGGAAAGTCTCTGTCTTAATTAAAAGAACATAATTCCAGTTGACAAATTGCCATGATCTTGAATTGATGTTCATTCATCTAGCATTCACATTTTAGTAATGCAGTATGTAAATCTCATTCTATTAGCAGGTTTCCTAGCACTCTATTATAGATTCATCAGCTGTGGTATGAAATTCTTCTCACAGTTGCTGACATTGGTAAAAGACGGTCAAACTGTTCATTTCTCTGCATAGCTGTATACTTTGCATTGACATGCTCTCCAGTTTTACTTTTTAATTCTACTTTTCCTACCTGGTCTGTGAAGCAGTGGTCATTGGTGAGTTAATTCAAGGACCTACAGTGGTTGAAAATGCCTTACAGGACATGCTTCCCTCCCCTTCCTGGCTTGTGAAAGCTGTGCAGTATGTATCAATCCCCACATTCCAAAGAAATTTAAAAATGCTGGCTTCTAATTTGCTGCCGTAGTGACCCTTAGAAGAGCACTGTTCCTGAGCAGGCAGGCATGTGTCAGCTCACACCAGGAGGGGTGACATTCTGTCGTGTTCCTTCCTTCCTTAGTGCTGAACCAGGATCTAGTCCCAGAAGACTCACATCAGGGAACATTTGCCTCTTGTTCACTCAGCACAGTGAGCAGGTACATAGTTTACTGGAGGGAAATTCTTCTGGTTTGGTTACTACCAGAACATTTTTACCATGATTATTAGTCAATGAACTATTTTATGGATGGTGCATTGTGATAGTAAATATTGCTCAAGTCTTTTCCTTCTAACAGAGCACACTTAAGCAGCCAGTCATTTAGAACTCACTAGCTG
Source organism: Sitta europaea (assembly GCA_013400255.1). NCBI lineage: Eukaryota > Metazoa > Chordata > Aves > Passeriformes > Sittidae > Sitta > Sitta europaea. The sequence goes on from VXBS01005022.1 coordinate 80,947, forward strand.
AAAGATTTGTCAAAGCATGGGGGGGGGAAATAATAGTATTACAAATATTTTTATTTCTTTTGCACAAAGCACCCATACTACACAGTTATGCTGTGAAGAAATCAATTTCTTTATTAATGACAGCTTTATTGAAGGCAGGCTTTCAGAATGAAAATACTAGAAATCCTATTAAAGTTCCATCCATTAAACCATTAAAACACTCATTAAAACTGTTAGTATAGACTTGTTATTCATGAGTTATTGGTCTTTCACACTTCTGAAATGTGTCTGCCAATACCACTTAACTCCTTGTTCCAGTGTGGCTATTAAGTCTGAGGAAATATAGATTAACTTTCTTTTGACAAAATGGTGCTTTATGGGAGGATGGTAAGGCCACAAAGTGGTTCAAATTGGTGAGGAAAATAGGGAAGACTAAAGTTCAATCCATTTGCCTGTTTCTGATAATTTATGTTAACTATGCATGCAGACCTAAATATTAATCACTAAACAACACCATCTGGCTGTACATCATACAATGTGCGTGTTTGGTTTTTTTCCTTGCTGTCAAACAGTAGCTGTAGAATGCTTAAACATTAAGGAGTGAAAAGTTGAATAGTACTTAATACTGAACAATTGAAGCTAAGCTTTAAATTTAAAATTTTCTTTCTGTAAATTCACATGAAAAATAGGTATAGTATAGTGCTGAAGCTGTTTCTCATAATGGATAAGAATCTCAGGCCATCATTTTCAATGTATATGCAAAATCATCCTTGTATATGCAAAACTGCAGCTTAAACTTACTGTTTGCAAGTATTTTTTATCATAATTTTTTTTTACATCCTGTTTTGGGTTTTATGATTTAAAGCCAGAGTCTTGCAGTCAAGGCTCAAAAATAGCAGCATGTTAGTCAGTTTATTCAGTTATTTTCTAGTTTTCTTGTTGAATGTGAAAAGAAAGTGTTTGTGACATCTTACATTGTGAAGTAATTTCCAGAGTATTTTGACAGTGTAGGTAAAAAACTAAAAGATAAGACAGATGGTCTGCTTCAGTTATGTGCCTAGAACAATGCAGAGTAGTGTGCTTCATTCTAGGGCAGTGGACTATGGTTTAGATACCATGATTCCATATATGTCTCTCAAAAAATACTGACTGGATAGTCACAGGTATTATAGATGTGCATTATTCCTGGTCAAATTACCAATTTTATTTTATAAGTTAGGTAGAGTATAATGCACTAATATATAGTTAGTATCTTCTGTACTATGTTTATGTTCTAAATTATCACTAGAATTCTGAGATAAAGCCATAAAAATTATTTTCCAAAGTTCTGAAAACTTGACCTGTAAATATCCAGCATAAATCTTCTTATTCACCTCCATTAACTCAAAAAGGAAAAGAGGGGAGAAAATGCTGAGAGAAGTATTTATGTAAATTTTATTACTTTTCAAGTCATATGATATAAGTGAATGGCTGGCCTGCTGATAGAGATATATTACATGTCTTAAATATAGTATATAGGTATATAACTCTACTCTTTCCAGCACTGATGGAAATGCGCTCCAAGTTCTTTCTCTGCACCTTTGATAAAATAAATAGCACTTAGAAGTAAAGATAAAATACTTATGTTTTTAAATTACACTGCATACCTGCTTCAAAATTCTACCAGCCATCTTTCTCAGATTATGGGAAAACATTGCAAGAATGAAACTAAATTGTACGAAAAAAGAATAAAAATTTTACAGAGTAAAATTAACGAGTAAAATTTTACTATATGTTTTATTGATGAATAAGAATTTCACTTTTCAGTCAGAAAAAGTAATAATTTTTTTGGAGAAGGGTGAAGCCCTACTCTTGAACCAGATCACCATGTTTATACTTAAGCACAGGACAGAAGTGAGGTCTACCTTTGCAAGTGGAAAAATGCTAGATAAGGGATAGTTCATTGTCCCTTCATAGGCAAACAAAATACAATAGGGCTCCAAAAAATATCCATCACCAGTTTGGCAAATCTGTTAGTCATTAGTCTGTTTAGATACTAACTTAACAATAATAAGCTCCTAACACTATTGACATTTTAACATATGTTAAACATAGCTACACTAATTTCTAAGGTAGTGAACCCAAATAGTTTGGTGTCAAAAATTGTCCAGAAGGTTAAAAAAATCAAGTTTATTCAGAGCTGCATTTAAGAATGCCTTTCGAACTGCTAGTGACACACACAGTGATACAATTCAAATGAATCATATCCAAAGCACAAGTAGAATTTTCATGGCCTTCATCATGCTCCCAAGCATTTAATTTCTTCCTCATTTCTCTAAAAAGTCCCAGATCATTACCTTTTGAGGGAGGAGCTGCCAATCTGTCTCAGTTACTGTAGGTAAAGGGTGAGCCAGAACCTGACCCAGCCCACTTCTCTACTCTCCATGGATAAGTTATGCAGGACTTTATAACTTTTATGTTATAAAAGTTAATTAAGCCCAGGGTATTGGTTAATAGGATAAGGCACTTGTTTTTTCTGAGGTATTTGTTTTCCTAAAGACAAATGCTTCTCTATTAGGCAGCCAGGCAAAATGTTTTTTTAAAATAATCTCAATAAAGAAGCAAAGTCATTCTAAAAATATTAAATAAATAAATAAATTTTATTAAATATGTAAAGATGCATGAGAATTAAGCAATTTTCAGACTGACTGGCCAAATTATCAGTCTAAGGGAAAAGTCCTATAAAAATAGTAAAATCACATTAATTAATTTCACACATGCTCATTGTCAGGTAGTACCTACTCCAATAGATTATAGGTCATATCCTGGGAAGAAACAGAAAAGCTGTTGGTTTGGTGCTGTAGTGCCAGTACGGATCTCCTGACTTGTGCTGTGTTGCTGGTCTACTCATGGAAAATGAGCACAGCATTGATGAATTGCCCTACCTTTGCTTATCTGTGTCATCATTACTTTTCTTTATATAGTTTACCACTGGCTGACATAGGGAGCTTACCAGGATTAAACAGAGGGTGTAAACATCAAGCCATAGTTGTGTATTCATAATGATGAAACAATTTTAAGGTCTTTAATGTTACGGAAAGGTAAAGTAAAACAATAGGTGATTATTCATGACTTCTCAGTATGAGATGACCTTTCATACAGCCGCTACCATAATGAGCATAAACAGGTACCATCTGTTACCTATTTTGTATTCACTTTGCTGCATAAGTAGTTCAACCACAGAGATAAAAGTATTGGAGTCTGAAGTTTCCCTAGTGGTGAAGGATGAAGAAGTGTGGCGGATGCTTCTGTAATTCCACCCTGGAACATGAAGGAAACAGAAAATAAACAGTGAATCTGGAAACATATAGGGGTTTTTTTATGAATAAGATTAGCTATGTTTATGAATAAGATACCATTAAAATTTCAAATATGCCTGAATTGCTTACTTATTTATGACTCAAGGATATGAAAGCAAGTTTCTTTATGTTGTCTATGGATGAAATGCAGCTGGTTTCCTGAGCAACACTAGTATCATGAGTTGGCCTGGAATGAAAATGAAAGAACAGGAACATTATTTTTCTCTGGAAAACTTCTTCAGGAACATTGCAGTATATTTAGTAAACAGGACAGTGAAATTTTTGAATATGTGCACATACTAATAAAGGCAAAAGTACTTATTGCCCTTCATCCCAGTGTTTTTGAGATTTGTGATATATATTCATTCTCTGTTAAGCTAGAACCCCTCACTTGTCAAATGAGTGAAAATATAAAAGGATGGATAGCTTGCTTTCTCTGAAGGAAAGGCCCTGGATTTTAAAAGCTTATGGTTTAAATTTCTCATGGAAATTTCAGATGCCTAAATACAAAATGATCATAATGTAATATGATCAAATGTGTTACAATGTGTCCTGAATTAATAATCTCCTTTCAAAAGAAAATTATTTCCAGAGCAAACTATGGAAGTTTAGTTTGCAATTATCATAAATAAAATAATTATGTAAAAAGTTTCCTTTCCTTTTTTTCTCTTTGTCTTTTGAAGTCCATTGATCCTGGTCAGCAGTTCACATGGGAACACTCTAACCTGGAAGTAAACAAACCAAAGAATAGATATGCGAATGTAATTGCATATGATCATTCTCGGGTTCTACTCTCAGCAATAGAAGGTAAGGAGAACTTTATAATTAAATTAATTAAGTCCTAAAATCTATAATGATTTTACCAATCAATATCTTTATGTAGTTATATAAAGAAGTGTTAAAGTACTTCCAGTAAAATCCTGTAATGACAATCCTTTTCTGATGCTTATTGTCAGTAAAATATTATGAACTTGCATTAAAATGTACATTCATGTGTGACACTGAATGCATTAGGCCCCTGTGTATATGCTAGTGAGTTAACTAAATTAATATTGCTGTTTACTTACACTACAAAGCAAATGTAGCAGTAAACAAACATACTTGAATTGAGGGATTTGTTGATCAAAATTATTAAGATACCTACTCATTGAGTTTTACTTTGCAAAACCTTATTGTGGAGGAAAAAAAACGGTTCAACTTCACGTCCTCTGGGGAAATTTTAAAATCTCTATGTTAGAACTTTAATTTCCAATATAAATGTTAAAGTAGAGTTTTTAAACAAATGCCTAAATGCAGACATTTTTTGGAGTATCTCACTGACTAAGGATTGACAGCATCAATTAGTGAGAGCTTTTCATTTCATTAGTCAGAGCTTTTCACAACTTTCTTCTATAAAAAGCTTTGTAAAATCTTAAACACCTGAAAGTTTTGTCTGAAGCTGTTACAGGTAGTCAGCCCTAGGTATTTTGTCTCTTTTACCAAGCATCAGAAAACACTGGTTTTCACTCAGAGGATATTTACTTTTTTCCAATTCTGCCTTACTATTAACCTGCTTCCTAGTTTGAAGACAGATTTTCAGTTTATTCTATGTAGTTGGCAGTCAGATAATAATGATGACCATAATCAAACAAATTAGATATTTAAATTACACAATTTAAATGAAAATAAGATTTGTCTTTAGTTAGCTCTGACAGGACTTGCATACAATACATAAGATAGAGGGATCTGTATTCAAGGTCATAATTATTTCAGTCATAACATGCTACAAGTTAAACTGCAAGTGTTTTAATTTACAGTTATTAACAGCTGCTTATCTTTCGCTTCTCCAGACCTCAAGACACTGGATTTATAGGTGTAATCCATTTTAATATTAGCTGCTTGGTGAAAAAAAAGGCAATCTCACTCACTGAAGTTTAGATCTTTCCTCTTTCATTGCAGCTGCGTACTATAGGCTTTGATAACACAGATAAGAGCTTCTCAAATGTATTAGCAAATTTTAATGATTACCTTGAAGAATTTGCATATGAAAATCTGCTTATATTTATTCTACCTTTGAGGCTCATATAGCAGTTCTGACAAGATTTTATTACAACATCATTTACAATATTTCATATTGCCTTGTAAAACAATATAGCTCTGTAGAAACCTGCTGCTACCTGTTAGAACTACTTGTCTCAACTCTGAAGAAAGGATATTCTAATTAGCAGTATATGTGATGTAAGTCAGTAAATATATCCTTTTCTGTCTCACTGGTCCAGACAAGAAGTCAAAGTGCATGGTCTGAATAGGTCAGGGACAGCAACTGGACAGCCTTTCTGAACATTATGTAAAGGTCTTCAGAACAAAATGCTTAACTAAGAAATAAGTCTAACTGGCAAAAAGAAGACTCAAGTTTTTCCAGGGATTTTGTTTGGAAAATGAGTTTTGTAAAGGAGGAGAGCAGGAGAGAAAAAAATTAAATGTGAACAAATATATTTGTTAATTTATATATTTGACGCCTGGACTGCCATTTTCCCCTTTCTGTAAATGACCCCTGAAATTTGGTTCCCTAAAAAAAAAATGAACATACTCAGAGAATGAGAAGAAAATTTAAGAAGCAAAGCAGAAAATGTTAGTCAAAGTAATTAAAAGTATGAAATTACACGGTACATTTGACTATGTTTTTACATAAGTGATGGTAAAGTACAGAAAAAAATTTACATTGTACCTGGAAAAGATTGAGTATTTTAAGGAACAGGGACAAAATATAATTAAACTCTAATGTTTGACTTCCTTTTTTAAGTAAGAAGTACGATAATGAGGCTAAAATTTCTAAATCTTTCATAGTCATTAATTCTAAACAAAGAAAAATATTATAACCTTTTGTAATGTTAGCTTTAGATGCAAAGCCACAAATGGGATATTGACCCATTTGGTGATTTGCATGATTTTAAGTATTTTCCAAGTCTTTAGATTATAGTGAAAATCATATGATGAACAAATCAATTATTAAATGTCTTTTTATTAAATGATATTTAATCTTGAAAATAGAAATTATTTAGTATATAATTACTCTCCTTTAAAATTTTATTCCTGGGATTTTACATGATTGGGTAGATGAAATTTTGTGTGTGTACCTTCATAAGTTTAATACATTGGTTTTATGTATTTTTAGTGTTTAGTGAAAAATACTTCTCTTTCAGGTTTTAAGTAGATATTTCAGATATGAAAATACACTGTCTGGCCAGCACTTTATTCAGTTGACAGCTGTGTTTCTTTTCATATTACCCAGGAAATGAATATTTGGAATATTACTTAAAAATATATTCTCCTTTACCTATGCTGCTTTAAAATTTTATCAGGACCTAAATTTGGACTATATTATATTTTGTTACAACTACCTGGAGAATGTTTGGTTTACGTATAGGCCTCATCTGCATTGCTTTGGTGGCCACAAGAAAACTAATATTATTGGTGATGTTTGAATAGTAACTCTGCCTTTCTAACGAGAAGAGATCCTTTTACACCTAGGCAGTTGCTTACTGTTTAAGAGCAAATATATGGGAAGAAAAGATTAAGTACCTGACAAACTGTAATCGTACACTGATGAACATTTTGCCTCTTAACAGTGTTGCAGAAATATGGAATGCTGTAATTGGTACTTCAGAATGAGACATGAGGCCAGTTTTGTGCAGTAGCAGAACTCTCTAGCCTATTTGAAGTGATTACTAGAAAGTCTTGAGAAGCAATTAGCAGAAATTTGAAAGCACTTCTTTCCCACTATTGATAATATCAAGTCGTTAAAAATTGCATTAGCCCTGAAACACAAGGCTTGCTAACACTTTCAAAGTATTTATTTTGGTACCCTTCATAACGCCTGTTCAAACCTGGTTTTGGATCCCCACTAAGTTCTTGACCTCTCTAACTACATACAACATGATAAAAGTCTTCTGTATGTGGATATATTGGCATAATGCCAGTTATTAAAAGAAAAAAAAACTATTGTATTTCATCAGGGTAATTTTTATTTTTTTTATGGGATATTTAGTAACTTTCAAATGCTGCTAACACTAGAATGCTCTGACTGCAATAAAAATGGTCAAGAAAGAAAAGGCAAGAAGCCACTGATATTCTTATTTGTCTGATGACCAGTTGCCAGTTAATCAGCTTTGAGTATGCAGACAATCACTGTAAGATTAAGAAATTGTTTGGAGCATTGTAACTACTGAAGAGTCTTGACTTGTGCAAACTATTTGCACTCTCTCACGTTGCATTTTTATTGCCTTCTGCTAACAGTACATACACTTAGAGTAATCATATGACCCCACACACTAAAAACTTGAAGTGCTTTAAAAGAAACAAAAGCATTTTGGTGATGGAAACAGGAATATCCATACAGAATATGGATACAGAAGGATAAATGAAGTAGATTTCATGCTGTTAGAGCCCCTGTGAAGTAGATTTCATAGAGTAGACTTTGTGATGGCTGTCTTGTCAACAATGCTGATACAAGTTGTAGGTGTATGAGTCTACTGATACTGTAATAGTTATAACTTAAATGCTGCCTTTCTTGATACCCTTGAAATCTGCTCAGAAAATATTTTCCTATGTATGTAGCCATACTTTCCTTTGGGAAAGGCTTCAAGAAAACATCTAGTGGCTTTGTTCTTGGCTGACTAATGAAGATTTGGTATGTTTGCTACATGTGCACACACATATTGAAACTGGGTTTTACAAGAAATATCAAAGCAGATATAATTTCATTTCAAATTAGTAGAGGCACTCCTCATCTCTTTTAGTGCATCATTTGGAGTATAAATTAATATTTCTAGTGAAGAAAAGATTCCTTTGGCTGTTAACTGCAATGCTACTCAGCATTTAAGAGTTAAAGAAGTCACTAACCCCAGCTTTGGGTTTAAAGGTTTCAGGTTGAAAACCCAGCAGTAAAATAATCACAGTGTGATGACATCATGTTAGATTTCAATATCTGCTTTGTAGTATTGTGCAACATTCTGTGATCTGCACATACTGCCATGCATTGTAGATAGTGTCCTGATGCAATGCTCTTACCTGTCCCTCTGAGGGCCTGTACAGAACAATCTGTTCATTTCCAGTCTGGACTTCTTAATACTAGACAATACTAGACAGTTTTTAGACCAAAACAAAACAAAATCATGCTTTTTTTTTTTTTTTTTTTTTTTTCTTAAAAAAGTCCTCCGGTTTCCCC
>VXBS01005022.1:96701-126404 GCA_013400255.1 Sitta europaea
CTATATAATTTAGAAGTTATATATTTTAATATGATTTTTCAATAAATTTAATACAAATTAGTAAGTAGAAAGAATATTTGAAATTTTAGGCATTCTGAATTTTTTACATCAGGTGCTAGTACTGGTTGCTAAAATTTGTAAAGATCATTCTTTAGGGAACAGCTTGTAATTGTTCTCATGCTTAATTTTCACACTGAGTTTGTTCATTATCAGTTCCAGAGGACAGCTTTCCCAGAAGATCATTTAACCACTTTAGAAAGTGTTGTTTTTCATTTTTTCCTCAGGCTTTTATTTATAACATGTGCTTCAAAGTATGATACCAAGCATCATAATATAATTCTAATTTATGCAGAAAACATTTCTTTCCAGCTTTCTCAGTTCGTTCAGTAATAATACCCAGTTGGTGTAGATTTCTCCTGTTGGTTTCATTCTTTTTCTCATCTCTTTTGTGAAAAAAATGTTTTATTATCTTGATAATGGAAGAAAATACTGCATTGTGCCTAGCAGTTGTATTTCCTATATCATTAATTCCAATATCCACAATAAGAAGTGTCACGTAAAACTGCTTCAGGTCTGCAAGAGTGATGCTTTTGTACTCCACTTTCTACCTTTTGTGGAGGGAAATCATGCTTTTCAGCTATAGACTATGCAGGTTAACAAGTTTTTTATTTTGTTTTATTTTTCTCCTTGAAGAGACTTTCAGTCAGGTCAAATCAGTCAGACAATCTTCCTGTGTCCCTTCATGCATCTTGCCTGAGGAGTGCCATTTTCTTCCTCTCTTGTAACCCTGAGGTTACAAGGTCTTTCTATCTCTGAAATATTTTGTCAGCTTTTTCTTCTAATTATACACAGAAAGTAAAAACAAATTAAAATTTAATTTAAATATGATTTGGACGTATAAAACAAGAATATATAGGGAAATTTATTGGGCAAGAGGGCAAAATTTTTTGCTAGATTAGAGTTGCAGTAATCCATAATCTGAATAATTTTCAGATTATATTGGATCTTACTTACTGTGACTTTTAGTGGGTATTAATTCACTGCTAAGTAAATAGTGGAATAAAACATTCAGACTTACCCTGAATGAGTGTTGAAATTATTAAAATTGTAGCTAAAAAGGAACAATCAGTTTTTAAGAGGTACCCCTGATTTCCATTAAAATTCAAAATATTTTGGAAGACATTTTCAGACATATGCCAGTTACAGTCAGGAAAGACAGAAGTGTGCAGCTCCAGTAATTCCTGATTTGGGATCACCCACAAGACGTAATGCATCAGAATAGATTTGAAGATTTGGTTTCTGGCAAAAATCTTGGGAAATACTTATTTACAATTTATTCTGTTTCATAGCCAAAGAAGCTTTCAAAAACCAAGAAATGTTGTTGCTTTGTGGGGGGAAAACAGTCATAGCTGTAGAATAAAACTGGAGCTCAAGGTATCACCACCTTGACTCTCTTTTGAAAGAGTAGATCTGTACACACAGAGCTGATTGGCTACATAAACATAAATCATTCATTTCTGCTCAGAGAAGTAACTTCTATCAATTACTTCAACAAAATTTACTAAGGTGCAGGTATCTATATTCAGTTAATTAACACTGCTTTGCTGTTCAGCCAGCACTGAGATCTAACATGAGGATCTTAGTTCTCAGCTAAAAAACCATCAGTGACATAAAAACTGTTCCCTCAATGCTTTGTGTTTCAACGTGCACATAGTCTGGGTTAAAAGCTGGGCACTGCACTGCTGAATTCAGCAGTAGTCTGATAATTTTAAGTCCATTTTTATCTGTTTCCATGAGCATAGCTGCCTTATTACTGGAGACTAGTAATATGACCTTTACTACAGCCAATGGCCTGGGTGGGCAGTGTGTTCCAACTCTAAGTTCGGGCATCCTGTAGCATACCTGGAGTCAAATCGATTGCAGTTAAGAACTGGCCTGCTTCCTATGGGGCTCTAAGAATGGACGTGTGTATGGTAGACACAGCCAAAGTTCTTGTATAAGTCTTGTCCAAAATACCCAAACCTTAAGCAAATAATGGTGTAGGTCCCATGTCCCCACAAGTGTTGGATCGTGCCTCTTTTCAGGCTTTTAATTCTTATTCAGTCTTGAAAGGGTCTTTATTTCATGCATATATCATATAGAAAATTTCACTGTTTCTTAAATCTGACTTACATAATGTGTTTTATTACAATAAAACTAATAATTATCTTCCCATTTAATGGGGAAAATTGATACAGCAGTGATATTAATAATCTTGACATATTTTTCCTTCTGTATGTAAAGGAAGTGCAATGACCCCAACAAGAATGTTTGGGAGCCTATCCAGGGTGTCTGATTGAGAATCCTCCCTGTCTGTCCCAGTTAGAGACTGACATATTTTGGGTGTCTGCAGGCAGCATCAGACCAGCTTTTAAATGCTGTGTTGGCCCCCAGGTCTCTCCACCTGTAACAGATTTTCAGGCTTCTTTTATACTCCTTATCAAACAAAGTCTCTTGTTTCAAAATAATAGTTATTCCCAAAGAGGCCACTCTTGATTCCACAAATGGCATACACTCACTTGTGAGTACCCATGTACTATTAGGCATGTAGCAAGCCGAGATTCATCAAATCAGCTGTGTCACAGGATTTTTCAGCCCTTGTACAACAGGACAGCACAGCAGTTCTGCCCTGTTTCACTCTCCTCTCTTTGCAGGCATACCGGGCAGCGACTATATCAATGCCAACTACATAGATGGATACAGGAAGCAGAATGCTTATATAGCAACGCAGGGGGCATTGCCAGAAACCTTTGGTGACTTCTGGAGAATGATGTGGGAACAACAAGGTGCAACTGTCGTCATGATGACAAAACTAGAGGAGAGGTCCAGGGTAAGGAAAACCTACGCAAGGTTAATAATATCGTACCTGAGTTACCAGTAATGTCAGTTTTTTGTTTCTTTCATGTATGTTTGCCTGCCTTCTTTATATGCGTAAAAACTGATTTTTTTTTTTTTTTTAGGTTACCATAAGTTTAAAATACTGCACCATCACTTATATATAGGAAATCGTGTTTTCACTGTGAAAGTACCAAGTCATGACACTTCTTTAGTACTTTTTTTATGCTCTGGAAAAATTTTAATTTTTTGATCACATGATTTTGGGATTTGTTTTCTTTCATAATCATGTTGGAGATCTTATGAGGTGACCAAAAGAGTTACTTCCTCTTTAGTAATAAGAATATGATTGTATCATCTTGTTATGAGGAAGTTAATGTATGTCAACAGCATTTAGTTCTCAGTTTTAAATGGTATAGATTCAGGATTTTTTAACATCAGTGAAAATTTGTATTTGCATGAGAAATTTTTTTTTTGAGAACATGCTGGTAGCTAGGAAAATTACAACACATGCAATAACAGAATACAAAATTATCCATGGTCTTTCAAATTCAATTTTGCAGACCAAAGTGAAATTAGGAAAGTAAAGCACTAAAACATAAGGATATTGTTATGATAATAGCATGATACTATTCAAATAATAGAACAATATATTCTATTATTAGAAGAGTTATAATAATATATGTGCTATATGTAAAGGGAAATTAAAAAATAGTAATTAGGTTTTTTTATGAGATAAAGAAACTAATAGAAAGTGTAGTAACACACCATGGTGAGTTGCATGAAGATTTACTAGTGGGTCCATGTTTGGTGGAATTTATCAGTTCTAAGAGTGGGTGTTATTGGAGAGGAAGGAGTAAAAGGAAATAAAATAGCAGATAAGAAGAGAAAGATGGGGAAATAGAGAAATAAAAAAAATTATCAGCAGCAGCCAATCAAGAAGACAAACAAGTATTTAGCCCACAGTGGTGGTTCCTCCATACAACCATTCCACACAGTAACTGTGTTTTATGTCAAGATGTACTTGCAGTTCTCATGGGTTGTTCATGCTCATGATGCTGTTGCCATTGCTGGGAGCACACATTGGCTAGGGAGAGTGCTACACAGCTGTTTCATAGCTGAGCTTTCTGCAAACACAGTTATGTGTTCTATATCATAAGCCAGAAACTTCATCCAAACGTAGGAATCGGAAAATCGGAACGGGGAGAAAGAAGTGGTGATTCTAACATCAGTGGTAATCACTTCCCTTGGGACCCTGCAGTAACAACAGTAGAAGGGTTTTCATATCAGGAGATGAATAACAAACAGGAGTGTCACAGAAAAAACACTGCTGCAAGCATTCTGAGGTACTTTCTCCTAGAAGCTTGTGTGAAGGGGCAGGAAGATGCAAGTGGGAAGCAGGCTGTAGGACTGCAGGAGAAAGGTGGAAAAAGCTAAGGTATTGCAGGCTATGTGAAATGAGTTTAAAAATGCCATAAATATGGAGGATCAGGAAGAGTTCAGTAATATAGAAAGACATTAGGGAGGAGGACAGATTTATCTTCCAGACTGGTTTTAAATCAGTAAAAGTATCTTACAGAGGTAACTGGATAATAGTTGATATTTCAGTAGTTCATGGATGAGCTCTATTTCAAAATAAAAATAATTCAGCATGCATCTGCTTGGAACAGGGTGGAGTGTGCCATAAAGCCTAATGCTGTACTGTGTTGGCATTGATGTCTTTTTCATATGCTTGGATACCTACAATTGCAATTATTACATAACTTGAACCTCTTGGCAGCAGTCATGCCTTTCTGGAGGCTTACCAAAACATGTATATATTTATTATTTTACTCTTCCTGTCATTTCCATAAGTAAAGTAGGCTTTTTGCAGTTCAAGCAATGTATAGCTTTCTAATTATAGAGTCACTTCCCACATGTAACTTCAACCCACATTAACACCACTACTTTTACATACCTGATGGCAGTTAGTACTGAGCAGGAGGTAATTTTAGCAGAATTTTTAGTTTTATCTTGGGTCTACAGACCTTGTCTAGTCCAGGCACTGCCTGTTTGGAATTTAGAAAATGAAATTTTGCCCCTTTCTGCACTAATTAGTTCTTTAAAGTTGCTGTTAAATGACACTAGAGCAAAGCAAAAATTGGTTCCTAATAAGCAGCCCACTGCAAAAAGTATACTTAAGTACTTGAAAATTTATCTTAATACTGCAGGCCACAGACAGCCACTGTCTAGAAGGATGTTTTGATGTAGCTAAATGAAATTCTTCTCATTCTCCCCAATAATTGCCTAGCAGAGTTTTAAACTGACTCTAGCCTTTGTTGGCTGCACCCTAAAAACTCACTGATCAGAATAGTAATCACCTCCAGAAGTGATTAGCATTCAGAAGCAATACATTCCCTAAGTGGAATGAGAAACTAAACATTCTAGTCAATGGGTTGCTCATGCATTCAAAGCTTATATTTGTGTATTTTTGTGCATAATTTAGTTCCTTCTGTGTTTGTAGGCTGAATTTGATGCATTCATTGCAGAGCATTACATACCAGCTATCCAGTACAAAACTCAGCTCCCAATCTCAGAGTCTGCAGCTCTGTGAATATAGCATACCAGTCACCTCTTTTAATAAAGTAGCTGCATGTAATGTAATTAATGGTATTGATGGTGAGGCAGCAGTGGGAATCCCTGTGTAGGGAAAAATCCCAGTGATGACATTATATTGCTATTTTTTCTCATTATATCATTTTTATATAGCATATTCTTGTAGCAGAAAAACAAGTGAGATTTCAAGCATGGAATATGAGCACTATTACATATCATTAGGGATGAAGGGCTTTGCTAATTTTGTTTCTCTTTCTCCTTTGATTGTTTTGATTGCTTTTGTGTCTTGGCAGCCTGATCATTATTCCTGCTGCAAGGCAAGATTGTTTCTCCCTGAGACTTTCTGCTTTCCATCTCCATGTCGTCATTTCTGTTTAGCTAGCTTTTTTTCATTATGTAGTCTTGCAGCCTGGTATCAGCCTTTTTAACCTGGACTGCATAGATAAAGACGAGGATTTTAATTGCATCTGCAGAAACAAAGTTGGCTCATTAGCATGTGTTAGATGTTTTAGTGACTTCAGATTTGAGAATGTTCATATTTTACAGCTGAGTAGATCAAATGAAGATGTTACAGTGAATTCATTATTCATTTGTTTGCCTATAAGGAAGCTGCAGGAAAAGAAGATCTTTCACTTATAACCTTTCACACTTAGTTGGTTTCGTATTAAATGTCATCACCTGAATTTCCCTTGTCCTAAACCACACTACAGAGAGAAAGTCAGTCTCATCCTTCAGCTACCATGAAAATAAATTGTATCAAAAAGGATTATCACACTGGCAGTGCATGGAACAGTGTTAGTAGCATTTTTCTCACAATATATGTTTAATCTTAGTGAAATAAAAGAACTATATTGAAGTTTGTGAATTAAAGGTTTAAAAAAAGCAGTTGTGTATTATGCTAAGGAAATATGTAAAACCTGTAAAGCTTTAATGTGTGATAATTCTCTTTCCTACTTCTCTGTCTTCTCCTCTACCCCAAGCAGTACAGATTAGATTTTGTTGTTGTTGTTGAATTTTTATTTTATATTCATTTTGTTCCTCTCAACTAATTGAATAGAAGTTCTGAGTACTCATTCTGTAGTGAATTTTATGAATGATCAGATGAAAAATCTCTTTTTATAGCAAAACATAATGTTGCCTCCAACAGAAAACATCTAATCCTGCCTCGTTTTTCAGGGTAGGATACTGTTGTCCACTTGCAAGAAAATTCAATCCTTTCCTTCTATCCTATCAGCAGATATTAGTAATAGGACGCATTGCAGATGGCATTTTTTCATACTAAATTGTATTGTTTTACAAAGGAGGAATTAAATGTGCAGTTCTGTAATTGTTCATTCCCTAGTTTTAATGGCAAACCAATACCTTCTGTACCAATTTGGTACTATCAGAATTTTATTTCACTTCTTTAGTGCTCGCTGCATGCATATGAGTCAGATGAAGAATGAATGAGAGAACTGGGAGAAAAAAAAAAAAGGAAAACACAAAATCAAGTACACCATGTGTTCACCAGATTTACAAAAATAAAAATAAAAATGTGTAGGTTGGTACTGGGTTTTTTTTCATTGTAACAGAATGCCATAGCCACAGTCTAAGAATTCCTACACCATCTAACGAGGTAAAGTCACCAGTTATAATGTCAGAATTGTAAAACACAGCTCTAACTGTTTATTATGGAAGGATTCTCAGAGACACAGGGGCAAGAATATGATCAGTTCTCATTGAAATATAATCAGTCATAGGTGTTTAATGCATGTAAGAATCTAATCCAATAAAGCTTTAGTTTCTTTTTCAGGTACATTTCAGGTGGAGGAACTGTGCCAAGGCACCTCAGCTAAAATTCAGACTGTTAGTGTCATCCAGTAAAATAGCTGTGGAAATGCCATACTATAAATAGGGTTAATTTCGTGTGAAGGAATTGCTTTTACACACTACATAGGCTCAAAGTCTGTCTCAGCTTTTAGGCATTTGAAGTGGGGAAAATACAATTAATGCCCCATGTGAAAAGATGTTGGTAAGTTACAGAGAATCTAACAGAAAACAGTAATGATCAGATGCTGGAAAAATAGTCAGAAATATTTTGATTTGTTTTATATATAAGAGAGTGAAAGAAATCGTAGTAGCCTTTCAGCATGTGAAAGGCTGTTAAAGAATTTCATAGTAATCAGCCATTTTCCCTGCCTTTGGGGCATAAGGAAGAAGAAATAAACTTTGCAGCAAAGATGATTTATATTGAACTATTAAAGAAGTCTCAAAATGTAATGTCAAGAATGGAGCAAGCTTTTACGATATTGTGTGCAGTCTCTTCCATTGTAAGCTTTCAAGAACTGTTTTCACCAGAGTCTTACCTGAAATGGTCTCCAGCTGGCAATACCTGATATTGCCAAAAGTATTTTTCAAGGCAGCCATCTATGTTTTTTGTGTTATCATTCTGAATGGTTTCTTTTAGCTGTTAGGGTAAACTGATGGTTTTCTATAAAAATACCATTTCCCCAAAGCAAGTGTATAGCAAGTGGTTTAGTCAAAACCATATTCTAACTCTGTAATTAATTTTTATTTTCTTAGTTCCTTTGCTTTGTACTTGATGTAAGACATAGATTACTACCTCATATAATTCTTCTCTTAATACAGACAGAGGAACTATTCCACATGTAGAAAATGCCCATTGACATCTTGGGTTAGAATAATAAAAATTCTGCTTATCTGTTTTCAAAACTGAATGAATGTATAATCTTAGAATCGTCGAGGTAGGAGGAAACCTTCAAGCTCATGAAATCCAGCCTTTTGCCAAATACCACTATGCCCACTAAACCATATTGCAAAGTGCCATGTCCACTCATTCTTTTGAACACTTCCAGGTATGGTGACTCCCCCACTTCCCTGGGAAGCCTGTTCCAATGCTTAACCACTCTTTCAGTGAAGAGATTTTTCAGATATGCAACCTAAACCTCCCTGGTGCAGGTTGAGGCCTTTTCCTCTTGACCTGTTGCTGGTTGCCTGGAAAAGGAGATCAACCCTTACCTTGCCACAACCTCCTTTCAGGTAGTTCTAGAGCACAGTAAGGTAGCCCATGAACCTTCTTTTCTCCAGGCTGAACAACGACTATATCCTCAGCTGCTCTACACAGGACTTTGTTTGAGACCCTTCACCTGCTTTGTGGCCCTCTCTGGAAACATGATTAGTTCATGGTTTTTGTTTAGCATTGTAGTGTATTATTTCAGTGCAGGGTGTTCTGTCAAGCAATTTGAGGCTTGAAAATGTCAGAGAGTGGATTTAGTTTTGCTTATCAAAAAGTAATCCTATTTTTCCTTATTTAGCAGATTGTGGTGAAAAACTCAAGGTCAGTTGTCCTTTATGGAAGTAACAAATTGGGAAATTTTAAATTTTTCCAACAGGTGTCTCTGAAAAATAATATTATGATCTACATTTTGCACCATTTACAGGGCTTGTCCTATGTTCTAAGAAAGGTAATGGACACATCTGGGTACTGAGGTTGGTAATCAGTGATTTTGCTAGGGGAATTTTCTGATTCGTGTAACAGGAACTGTATGAAATACATTTATGAGATAATGAATTTCATCTGTGTATTAAACTAGCTGTGGAAAGCTCACCTTGGCCTGAAGTTCCATTCAAAAGTCAAAATCCAGACTAAGACCTCTAGGTCCACGAAGTACTTTCCAATGTACCTTTTCAGTTCTGTTTCAAGTGAGCCAAAGACATAGTAATAATAGAATTTCTTTTTATCTGATGTTTCTTTCTTTTGATCTTTTTGTTTCACTGATATTTTACATAATATTATATCAACTTAAAGAGATAGTTCTCTTTTATGGAAAATGGTAGATCTTCATTACAGCACTTGAATAGCAGGCTGAAATGTTCAATATGTTCTTCATACTGTAATATCTTATTCAGTGAAAGGATTATACAGGCTGCACAGAGTGATCAGCCTTGAATACAAGAGGATGAAACAAAAAGTAGTCAGCGCATTCAGTCAGTCCATTTATTTAAATCTTTTCAAGACCTTTTTGGAAAATCTTGTTGAACTTAACTGTTTGACAGACTCATTCTTCAAAATGAATTCATTAAAACCATGCCTTCCCTGCTGTTAGAAAGAGCTCAAAAAGGGCATCTCACATTGATATCAGCAATACAGTTTTGAACTGTTCTTCACTTGTATAGATGAAGATGAAAATTTAGATAGAGAACACTTTTAAACATGCCAAATATTCCTTTCAAAATCTGTTTCCTTTTTTTTTTGATAACCATTCCACACTTTTTTATAATGATCAGAATGGAAAAATTTTTGGGGATAATCTTTAATTAATAAATAATCTTTCAGTGTTAACTGTTAACCTACTAATCATACCACAGAAATTTCAGAAAGTAGGGATGTAATGAGGGTGGATTTGAAGCCTTAGTAGAGGACTAAAGTTTTTTATTAATTGATTGGCCTGTGGTTCATTTGTGTTGCCTCCAGATTCTTATTGGAACTTTTCCTTTTGAGGCTACCGTAGTTAAGAACAAAGCCTAAAACTCATTTATGACTATGAATTTATATTTTAGTCTTTCATTTAGACCTAGGCTGAAGTCAATGACTGACGCTAGAGCACATCTTTTTCAAATAAAATTGAAAAACCTGTGTCACTGATTTTTTTTTATATTTGCATTATAATCTAAAATACTATTGTCAATGACTTTAAGCTTTAGAGTCGAATCAGCCTAATCTTTAGTGGCAAGGCATTGTTGGAAAAAGAAAATGGCTTCAGAGTAGCATCTGTTTGGAGACAGAACATTAGCTGAAATGTCTGAGGCAGTAAACTAGCCTGACAAGGTTTGAGACAGGTTCCATCACCAACAATTGGCACTACCTTTCTTTTTGCGTAATTATTGTAACCATTCATCATCATTTATTCTTTTTCCGTTATTGAAGGAAGATCTGAAAATACTGTAGAAAATTCTGTCTGCAAAAGTCTTTTTTAGTAAGAAAACCAGAGCAAGAAATTATGTACTACTGATACTTTGTATTCTAGATTCAGTATAATTTATATGCTGTTCTTACAGCAAATAATGTGCTATATATATCTGCCTGACACTAGTTTTCTGTCTATTTCCTGATCTTTTTTTTTTTTTCCTGTTTTTTTTTTTTTTTTTTTTGTTTTGTCCTTATAATCTTAGATGGCTTGTAACAGCTGGTTCATGTGTTAAGAATCACCTGAAGGAGTTTTCAGCCCGAATGATGGAACTTTATACTGGAAAATTATTTCTCTACCCTTGAATGTCAGGAATCTTTGTATTCATATGTTCATATGGAAATGCACTTCCTTCAGCTCTGTTGATGCATAGCAGCATGTTCTCTAGTGTCTATGACTTGTTGAAGTGTGAATATCCACGGATATTAGGAACTGTGTAGCTGAAACCCTTCAAGTCTGAAAATGTCTCCAGCTTCTCATTTTTAATGGAAAAGAATGCATTTACATTTTTTTGCAGCTTTGCTTTCACTGAGTACTTGTACTTCCATGAAGAGCAAGGATTTGCATGGTCTGAGTGGAAGAAATGTAGAGAAAGAAAATATGTGTATGGCTAAGAGGCACGTTAAGAGAATGTGCCTATCGTTAGTTATATATTCTAGCTATATCTACTATGGTACTTAAAAAGATTTCTTCATGTATTTAATCATTTGAGAGTTGCTGTGATGTCATATGTAGTGGTTTTGGCGGTGTGCAACTTATGATGGGCTGGTAGATGGTGTCAGGGAACAGAATGGTCCCCCTGTTATCTAGGAGGAGGCAGTCAGAGAACTGCCGAGCCACTTGGATGTTCATAAATCCATGGGACCAGATGGGATCCATCCCAGGGTGATGAGGGAGCTGGCAGATGAGCTTGTGAAGCCTCTCTCCATCATTTCCCAGCCATCTTGGCTCACTGGGGAGGTTCCTGATGACTGGAAGCTGGCCAATGTGGCACCCATTCACAAAAAGGGTGCGAAGGATGATCCTGTTAATTATAGGCCAGTTAGCCTGACCTCAGTACCAGTAAGGAGATGGAACAGTTTATACTGAGTGTCATCACACAGCACTTACAGGATGGCCGGGGTATCAGGCCCAGCCAGCACGGGTTTAGGAGGGGCAGGTCATGTTTGACCAACCTGGTCTTCTTTTAGGACCAGGTGACCTGCCTGGGGGATGCAGGAAAGGCTGTGGATGTTGTCTATTTGGACTCCAGCAAGGCCTTTGACTCTGTCTCCCAGAGCACACTCCTGGAAAAGCTGGCAGCCCATGGCTTGGACAGGAGCCCTCTCTGCTGGGTCAGGAACTGGCTGGATGGCCGGGCCAGAGAGTGCTGGTGAGCGGTGCTGCACCCAGCTGGGGCCAGTCACCAGTGGTGTTCCTCAGGGGTCTGTGCTGGGGCCAGCCCTGTTCAATATTTTTATTGATGACATGGGTGAGGGAATTAAGTCTGTCATTAGTAAATCTGCAGGTGACACTATGCTGGGAGGGTTTGTTGATCTGTTGGAAGGGAGGAGGGCTCTGCAGAGAGACCTGGATCAGTTCGATGGATGGGCAGAGTCCAATTTATGATGAAGTTTAATAAGTCCAAGTGCCCAGTCCTGCACTTTGGCCACAATCACCCCCTGCCGTGTTACAGGCTGGGGTCGGTGTGGCTGGACAGTGCCCAGGGGTAAAGGGCCCTGGGGGTGCTGGTGGACAGCCGGCTGAGCATGAGCCAGCAGTGCCCAGGTGGCCGAGAAGGCCAATGGCATCCTGGCCTGGATCAGGAATGGAGTGGCCAGCAGGAGCAGGGAGGTCATTCTGCCCCTGTACTGGGCACTGGTGAGGGCACACCTCGAGTGCTGTGTCCAGTTCTGGGCCCCTCAGTTTGGGAAGGACGTGGAGACACTGGAGTGCGTCCAGAGGAGGCAACGGGGCTGGGGAGGGGCTGGGAACATGAGCCCTGTGAGGAACGACTGAGGGAGCTGGGGGTGTTTAGCCTGGAGAAAAGGAGACTCAGGGGTGTCCTTATCACTCTCTACAGCTCCCTGAAGGGTGGCTGTAGCCAGCTGGGGTTGGTCTCTTTCTCCAGGAAGCAACTGACAGAACCAGAGGGCACAGCCTTAAGCTATGCCAAGAGAAATATAGGATGGATATTAGAAAAAGATTTTTACAGAAAGAGTGATCAATTACTGGAATTGTCTGCCCAGGAAGGTGGTTGAGTAACCAATGTGTTTAAAAAAGACTGGATGTGGCACCTCAGTGCCATGGCTTAGCTGAGGTGGTAGGGCATGGGTTGGACTTGATGACCTTGAAGGGTCTCTTCCAACCCAGTGATTCTGTGATTTTGTGGTACTGAAAGTAGCAGTAAGATGTAGGCTTGTCAGTACTAGTAATTTCATGTCTCTTTAAAAAAACACTCTTTTAAATCACCAGTGAGTTATTTCACACACGTGTCTGCTTCATTCATCTTGCCATCTTTAGTGGCAGGCAAGAGAACATTAGATAATTACTGGTGAAAGCTGTTGTCATGTACAGTTAGTGGCACAGAAAAACTCTCATTATGTGCAGGTGAATATAGTCTGCTAGGGAAAAGATCAATCCTAGGAACTTGGAGTTACATGGATAAGGGAAAGATGATGAGTATGAGGTGAGGGCTCATCAATGGTATATTAGAAACTAACTGAGACATTAAAGACACTGTGGAGGGCTAGTATTATCATCACCTTACTTTGCCATGTTAGAATATTTTTCCAAATAATTTACACAAGTGAGGAAGAAATGGCTCTTACTACAGAGAATTTAAACACAGACCAAAAAGCTAAAGCAAAAACGCATTTGGCAAACAATCACAAAATTAACTTGTTGACATTTAGTGTTAAATTTTGGATGACTCAAGGGTGTTGAGGTTTTTTTCTGAAAAGAAGATAGAATATGTTACCTCTCCCACTTCAAGGGCTGAAGACTGGGATCTTAATATAGAATAAAATGTTTGGAAAGAGCTCTGTCTCAGAAAGTACCGTCTTACCAATTAACTTGTATTATCTAGTCCTCTGCAGCCAGTGAAGTCCAATAGAAAACATGGTTTGATCTCTCCCAAAGATAAATTGGTCTCTAAATTGTTAGGAGTATTGGGAATATATGGTTTATGATCACAAAGCAAAAGAGGATAAGAGGCACATAAGGACACATCTCTGAAGAAGACCTCTTGTTCTGAGAAAAATCAATAGGCAAAAGGGACAAAAGAAGCAGTACAATCAAGTTACACTTAGTGTTCTCTTCCAGAAGGTCAAATCCACATCAACCTGAAATCAGGTTTTCTTTCTAAAAAAATTGATACCTATTTTCATCAGTTTCCACTTTCAAATAATATATATTCTACTCTACAAATTGAGTTTCTTATTGGACACTTAGTGTCTGCTCCCAGCAGGAGTCCTCTACATCACATAGCTCTCACAGAAAGTATTTTGGAAAAATTATACCATAATTGAAGTTTGTTAGATAAAACAGTACATTTAAAAAAAAGAAAACCAAACAAAATCTGCGCCTAAAGGAGCATGAGCATTTAATTTTTTCCCAGCCTAACTGTAAAGGAGCAGTTGTCTATAGCTTTCTAAGTCCGAGTATATCCTTAACATTAGATTACTCTACAAAGTAAAAATAAAACAAGTATTTTCTGTCATTTTCAAGCTGGTCAAATTTTGTTGTTAGCAAACTGCAAGCTGGTTAATTTTTCAGGAATTCTTTCTGGAAGCTGGCACTGCTTTTATGAGCAATTTATATGTGAGATCTGCAGGGTGAAGAAGACACATGTTTAGGCATGCAAAGGCACAGCTACAATTTTCTCTCGTTTTAATTAAAAATTCATTTTTCTTAGTTAAAAAAATCTTTTAAAAAACCAGGTTTAGTCAGAGGTTTATACTAAATCTGTAGTTGCTAAGATTGCAAAATACCGTTATTATGTATCAACACTTTCCATCAAGGACTGTGTCATTGTATGGGAATTAATCAATAATAAACCACAACTTGTTTGTTTAAAATGCAGGTAACCAATATAGACATGTTGGACTGTTTCTGTATTAATAATAAGTTGAAACTAGATTTACTATAATTATATTTCAATGTCTCAATTGAAAACATGCTTTTCAGGTTTTTTTACAAAGACCAAGAGGGCAAGTACTAGGAATCTTGCAAATATATAATGGATATTTGTGAGCTATTTGCAGTACTTACTCTTTCAGTAAATGACACAACAAAATAATTATTTAGTTACTTAATATGATAATTTTTTCACCATCAATCCCATTGTAGTGCAGTATCAATAAACAATTTTAGTTACTTTGTTGCAATTCCTTATCTCTAAATTAGACTATCATTTCCTGTAAAAAATTGTTTCCCTTTACTTTGCCACTAATGAATTCTTATCACCTGCTTCAGTGGCTAGAATTTTTTTCCTCTCTATCTGGATTACTTTTTCTCAGACTATGATTTGTGAACCATTAATGATCTGTGACCTCTGAGCCTCAAAATAAAATGATCTGTGAGCAAAAGCTATTTCAGTCTGGAGAGGTGGAAAGCATACCAAGTCTTTTTTCAATAAGATTCGTGCAGAACGAAGAACCTGGAGAACACACAAATTTCAAAGATGCATATCTTAATTTTCCATTTTGGGAAAATAATCAGTTTTTCTCATGGAGTAACATGACAATTCACTTTTTTATTGGAAATATTGTGCAATATTCTGCTTTTGTTGTTTTTCACATTTAGTGTATTCTCATTGAATTTGGTATGAGTCTGGATTAGAGGGATTAATGAAGACATTTATTACAAAAAACAATGTGTTATTACTGGACTAATTTTAAACTTCTTTTCTATAATGTAGGCAGGGCTAATTGGAAGAACGTATTGTTAAAAATAGAATAGTGATTGACTCTGTTTCACCCATCAGCCACTGAAAGTAAAATGTTTTAAATTACTTGACCCCCCTACCACTTTGTACTACATTTTCTGCTGGGTTTAGGGGTTCAACATTTCTATTTTCTTAACAGTTTTCATTGTAATATTCTTTTTGCCTGAAACAAATTATTGAGCCTTAGCAATAATAATAAAAATATGAATCTCTATGTGTCATCTTACACAGAATTATTGTTCTTTTTAATATTCTTAACTGTGGCATTATAAAATTAATGTTCTTCTGAATGAAATGTTCCCTGTTTTTTTAAATTTGATGGATGACCTTTCCACCAAACCATGTTTTTTAAATTCTTATTGACTCAATTTCATTATATGCTTCTTCTCTGATGAGCACTGATCTTAGAAGAAAATTTTTTTCTCACAGTCCATGTAATAATTGGTGATGCCCTTTCAATCATCAATATAGTGAAATTATTTCTAAAAAAATACTTGTTTGTACACAGTTGTTTCTATACATAATAAATATTAACATCAAAGCAGTAGTTTATAAATTTGGGGAATAATGTGAAATACGGTAAATATTTAAAAAATTTTCCATCTTTGTTGAAGGGATTAGTACTGTTATTAAATTATGGACTGTGAAAAGTGAGGATATAGGTCATACTTTAAGCTATAATTTAAAAAACAATTTAAATATAAATTGTTTTTTTCTTCTGTGTACCTGTGCTTATTAGCATTTCTGTTATCTGTACTACTGAACTTGCTCATTATGGAAGAAGAAAATATATAATCTGTTACCAGAAGAGCACTTCTTGTGGATGATAACATAAATTTCTTGTGTTGGAAGTTGGCCATTCTGTCTCCACATACTTTTTAAAACTATGGTGATATACAGTCAGATATGAAATAAGTTTAAATATTAAATGTACTTAATGGTAACATGTTTTCCACTGCAGGTGAAGTGTGATCAATACTGGCCAAGCAGAGGCACAGAAACTTATGGACTAATCCAAGTGAGCCTTTTAGACACTGTTGAATTGGCAACATACTGTGTTCGTACATTTGCACTTTACAAGGTATATATACTTATATATACTTCCTATATACTTTTAAATTGAAAGACTGGTGGTTTTTACCCTCCACTTCTATTCCTTCCTTCCTTCCTATCACAAACCTTCTTCCTGTCACCTTGTTCTTCTTCCTTTTGCTTCCTGCCTTACCTGCATGCCTTTTTCCCTTACTTCCTTATTCCCTTTCTCCCCTTCTCCTCCTTTCACTTTTCTCCCTTGTTTCCTTCTAATAGCACTGAACATTGAGACTTCTACAGAGTACATTTTCCTGATAACATGAAGTTTTGTAAGTTAATGCAGAGCTCTCACCATGAAAAACCTGAGTGCTAAGTCTGTGGCACTTGTGGTGTACAAGCGTACAGTACTGTTACGGATTATTTGAATCTGTTATTTGGATTTTCCTCCAGAGCCTGAGCTCTTTTTTATTGCTGGCCCCAAATATTTAAACAATTTTCATTGGTATACATGCTTCTGCAGTTGTTTCACTGAAAAGTGCCAGTGTCATATCTCAAGTAGCAGTTTTGTCATTTAAAAGCATAAAACTTTTAAATTTCATAGAATGGCTCAAGTGAGAAAAGGGAAGTGAGGCAATTCCAGTTCACTGCCTGGCCTGACCATGGTGTCCCAGAACACCCAACCCCATTCTTAGCTTTCCTGCGACGAGTCAAGGCTTGCAACCCACCTGATGCTGGACCTATGGTTGTGCATTGCAGGTAAGCCCAGGAGTTTCTTCAAAGCATATTATAACAATGTTACTGATTTCTGTTTTGTTGCAGATGAAAGTATGATTTTCTTTCAAATAGTCTGTCAAAGAAAAAGGTGGTTGCCTTGCAAATCAAGGACCTGAGTATGGCACTGCCAGCTTGGGTAGGCTAGAATTATTTTATTTGGTCTGTTCACAATTAGTTTAATTTTAGAACATCAAAAGATCTCCAGGGAGCATACAAATGTATCTGTGGCATTCAGAATGTGACATGAAAAAGTATGGTATTGGCTTAAGAGCCTAAGTGTTGAAGAAAGTGTGTTTTAAGCAATGAAACACTTCTTGAACTTATTACTTATATTGTGTGAGAAACTAGCATACATGAGAATTAAGATAGATAAATTCACAGTTTCATTGAAAATAGGTAAAACCTGAATCTGTATTCAAGGTTAAATCCCCAGTTTAGGACTTTGAGGAGCTGAAAATGCAAGGGATGTACCTGAGGAACAAGCTGAACCGAGTTCCAGGGAAATGCATGCTCCATGCTTTTCTGCAAACCTCTTCAGACATTATAAAGTATGAATTAGTAAAACTGGAAGAAAAAAAAAGTCAGCTGCTCTTTGTGATTTGGGATTAAGGAAGATGAAAAGATACGGCTTCTTTGAATTTGCTGAACAGTTCATTGAGAAAGCCATAAAATCATGTTGATAAGGACATTATCAGAACATATGTACCAATTCTGATAGAAATAAACTCCAGGATGGGTTCCTGCATTCCAGGGCTGTATTGTCATACATTGTATAGCTTGCTGCGTAGCCCTTTTCAAAGCAAGTTCCTAAGATCACTGTTTCTTGTGAACTTCATTTTGGAATACCTTCAATTAGTAAGGCTGAGAGCTACTACATATGGATTGCTGAAGTTACAAATGCTTAGCTTATTTGAAAACAGTCTTGCTTCTGCCTCCCAAAAAGGGAGGAATACTAATTACAGCATACCATCATGTCTAGTTCTGACTTCTTAACATATTGATAACCCAGCCATGGAATGTGATAATTTTAACACTTTTAAAGTGATTGAAAGAGGCTCCTGAAAACAAGATGGAAAATAACGGGAAAACAAAATAAGCAGAACTTAAATGTTGAATGGCACAGACTGTTCACAGAATACCAGAGAACATGGAACACAGATATTAAATGTTTATTGAAACACTGAGATTAAAAATGTGGAATAATTACAAATAGCAACACAAATACATTCATAAAGTCTCCCAAGTATTTCTTGAACGGAGACAAATATTTTTGTTCTTGCATTTACAGGGTCTTAAAACATTTTGATTATTATCTGGGATTTTGGATTTCCTCAGATACAACTTCATTAGCTTGATCCATATGTAGCATACCTCCAAAGTTGCTCAATAGTGAAGATTCTATACTCTAAATCAAAACTCATCTTAATAGAAGAAATTAATCTTTCCACTCTGGAAAACATCTTAAGTTAATATAATAGCCTAATTACCAAAATGTAAAAATAGGCAAATTAAATCAGTTCTTATGGCTAGTCATTGGAAAAGATGAAATAAAATGTGTTGCATATTATCACTCAGTGGTACTGATGAAGTAAGGGCCATTATTTTCACTTTTTCATTAGCTTTGCATGCACATTTCATTGAAAGTGGTGGTCATGTTAGGTAGTATGATTTTATGCCTGAGGGACTTTTTTTATCCCAAATTCCTATTAATGTATTTATCAATAATTTCACTGCAATAAGCATAATCTGCTATACATAAGTTTTTTGCCTTATGTGTAGTTACTCGAGACATTAAGATTTCAGTCACTTCATACAACCTAACCTCTAAAATACAGACTTTCATGTATCTTATTATTTTAGCAAGGTCTTCAAATTCCAGTCCTAACAATTTGTCTATGAGCAGAATTAATGAAACCAGATTTCTGAAAAATTTAAAAATTTATGTCTCTGTAATTAAAACAGGCTGGACACTTAACGTCAGTTGTTCTGTACATTCCAAAGTTTACGAACGTGCTAATTAACTCCTCAGTGTCATGCACTGACTATCCAGCTGATAGACTAACAGGAAGTTACTAGAGTGTTTCTCACAATAGTAAGCTTAATGTGAGTGTCACTTTTCAGGCATACTGTAGCAACATTATATTCAGAGATTTGTATTTCCTTATTATTTTGAATTCAACATAATTTTCTTGGGGCTGTCTTGTGCAGGGCCAGGAGTCAGACTTAAATAATCCTTGTGAGTCCCTTCCAACTCAGGTTGCTCTATGATTCTATAGTTATTAAATTGTTTTAAAAAAATCAAAAGAGGAACAACTATAGAGCATCACAACAGTATTTTTAGGCTAAAGGGTATGTCTTTCATACAGCAATATGAAAATTCTTTCCATTTGGTTTGAATTAAAGTACTGGACGTGCATTTCTAGTTCATAAAAAAAGAATTTTAAACAATTAAGTACAAATTCTGCACGTTACCTGTTTTTTAATTAGAATCTGCTTTCCATTTTTTTCCTTCTCTTCTAGAACTGTTGCTCACTTCCTCAGTTTGTCCATTCCAATCTTTCCTTTGCTAAACATAGGTCATTTAACACTTTTATCAATTTTTTTTCTCTCCAAATCAGGACTGATCCATATTCTGTGGACCCCTCTAAGTATATTCTAACTGTGTCCTTCAATTCCATTGCTTTCTCAAACTTATTTCACCGTTGATATCGCATTGCTGAACCATTTAAAGAAATATGTTCCTGCCTTTCTTAGTATTTTCTCTGAAGTAAAATTGTCATTCTAATGGTAATTGTCATTCTAATTTTTTCCAAGAATCTCCTTTTACTGCCCACTACTCGTTACTATTTTCCACTGAGATATTTTTCTGTTCTTGACAAACTTCTTGGTTTTCATTTGTTCTTTTCCTGTCCCCTAGTCTGCTTCTGCAGCCTTTTTAACATTCCTCTTATCCTTGTTGTGAATCTTGTCTGTCATTGTCTCCTATTTTGTATTAAGGACTACCTAAATCCCTTTTCATTAAATTCCCCCATTTCATCATCCAGATTTAAAAAGTACTTTAGACTTTTCTAACTAGAACCAAACAATATAAAACAGAACCAGAACAGAATCCTATATACTTATCCTATGGTAGACAATATTTTCAACGATATTTCATTGAAAAAGTAATCTGAATTTAGTTTCTGGAAGGAACACAGGATTTGTGGTGGCAATTTTAAGACATCACTAATCTGAGACATCACTAATACCTTCTTTTATATTTCTTCCAGTACCTACCAAACTATCAGAGCTCAGAAAATTATAATAATCACATTACTGAAGTATAAACAGAATGGCAGTTGCCTTTCAAAATACATTTGGTAAAAAGAAAGAGTAGGCTTGAAGAATCTGTGGAAGCCTTTTTGTGCAGACTTTTAAACCATAGAAACTGAAAAACAAAGCTCTAAGTACAAGGAGAATTTATTTCTCACCCTGTGTGGGTGAGGAACACAAGATCCAACTGTCTGTGTTTTGATTAAAGTAACCCCCTATTTATTCTGTATTTATAGGTATGTATTGCAAGTGAAAGGTTTAGTCCAAGCTTTTCCTTACTGTATTTCTACTCATCTGCCTTCATATTGACCAGCAGTTGTCTTTCAGTCCATTTTATGTTAAGGGATTAAATGGTTTTGGGGTACAGCTAAATGTCCAATAGAGAATCAAGGTAGCTGGAGACCCAGTTCAGAAGTGGCCCCAAACCAGTTTGTATCAAAGCCTCATTTGTTGGTAAGCTATATTAATATCCTGTTCGTAGGAAATGGTTTTTGCATGTGGTAATAATTAATTTAATATTTACAATGTGCTCAATGGGAAGTCTGAGATGAAAACACCTGACTACTGAAGATCACACCCTGTAGATATTTGAATACCCTCTCTCACATAACAGTGACCAAAACAAGAAAACACAGTTCTATCTAGTGAAATCAGCTGAGAATGTACTTACCAGCATTCTACATTGCTAAACTTGATAAGACAAGTTCTGATAAATGTATGTCAAAGATATTCAAATAGAAATCTTTTTAATAATTTTTGTGTGATAATAGCAGAGAAATACAGAATTATACAATCAGGATTTTCAAAATACTGGTAATCATTTATTGCTAATGTATATGCAACAGACATCTCTGAATGTCATTTAGACATGTACTTTTGATAACTGTTTGATTGCCTGTACAGTGTTGAATTTGAATCTAATGTAGAAGTCAAAAACGTGTTGAAAATTTCATAAGGACATTCTACCAGTCAAACCTCTTACTTGTTGCTGTGGTTTAACTTCAGCCAGCAGCCAAGCCCCACACAACGTCTCACTCACTCTCGTACCATCAGGATTGGGAAGAGAATAAGAGTAAAAGCTGGAAAACTCATAGGTTGAGATAAAAGCTGTTTAATAGTGAAAGCAAAAGCTGCACACACAAGCAAAGCAAAACAAGAAATTCTGTCATTTATCCAGTGCTTTCCATGGGCAGGCAGGTGTTCAGCCATCTCCAGAAGAGCAGGGCCCCATCACACATAACAGTGACTTGGGAAGACAAATGCCATTGCTCCAAATGTCCCCCCTTCCTTCTTCTTCCCCTCACTTTATATATTAAATATTTATTGGGTCTGGAATATCCTTTTGGTCAGCTTGGGTCACCCGTGTGTCCTTCCAAATTTCCATGCACTCCCACCTTCCTTGAGCTGCATCACACACTGAAACAGAGGCAAGAAATCTGTTGAAGAAAATACCCCAGCCAAAACCAGCACACTTGTGCAGAAAAGTTGGCAGGATTTTAAGAGGAAAAGGTAGCTAAAATATATTCACATGTATGTTAATTTAAGGGGAAAAATCATAGATCATTGGTGAAAGAATTATGGAGCACCAAGGGAAATATCAAGGCCTAATCTAAATGCAGATTTTTTAATTTAAATAATCAGATATTTTGTAAGGACTACCTCCATGAAAAGGTGTACTTGTCATAGCACAAATGCATAATTCCACTGTACTCTTTTCCCAAGGAAAAAAAGTTAAAATTTTCTGTCTGTATCTGCTAGGGAAGATAGTTCAGCAGAGCTTCAGTCAAGGCTGAGTTAAATGTTCCTTGATTAAACCTTATTCTCAGTGTGAGATTTGGAAGAGAAAAGCAGATAAATTAAAGCTGAATGAAAAAAAAAGACCACAAATGAAATGTGTTCGAATTTTGGTTGACTTATTTAGAGTAACTTGTCTGAAGATTTTTTTGTGGTGGTTGAAATAGTTGATGTACATAGATGCCTTTTTTCATTTACAGTTATATTTTAAAATTACCCTTTCAGTCCCTATGTACAGAAGTTGAGTAATACCACAATCCCACTGGTTTTTCTGCATGACTTGCCCTAATTTGCAGAACTGATCTAGAAAAAATTATTTATTTAATGAAAAAATGCATCCTACTTAAATCGTAGGATTCTGCATTGGTGAGACCCGAATGTGTGTTCTAATGATAGCGGGGAAACACACGTGTTTGTTTGAAGTTGGATTAATGCAGGCAAAGAGGTGCTAATCAGATCACAATAAACAAGTGCTGGAGGGTGTTTGGAATTTTATGCCACTGTGTTTTCAAAACATCACAGAAACTTTAGTAGTTGGTTCAGTAACACTACCTAAAAGCTTAACGTGTAAGTGCAGTCCCATATGTTTGAATCTTTCTTTTAATAACAGCACCAAGGGGCATCTCTCTTAAGACACTTTTCTCAAGCTTTGGCAGGCTGTTAATGCTGCTTTTGCTAACAGAAAAACTTGGGATGTTTCGAGGAATGTGACTGTTTTAAGTAAGTCTGTGTCTGACTACACTATCATAGCCAGTGAGCATAGTGAAAAACAAGATAATTTTCAAAAAATAACAAAACACCATATGATATTCTATTTCCTAAAGTAGAATACCTACCTAATTTTTTGTTCAGTGTTTATGAATAAAAAATAGAACATATAAGAAAAAATATATACTTATCAAAGGCAGTGATTTTCCAGTGGATTGTTTTATTTCACTTCTGTATCGTTTGAACTACTTCTTTTGCCATACGCCTTACAAGTGCTCATTTTTTAATCCTTTTAGTGAGTAGGTTGCAGATGACTGTCTATCCTTTTTTACTGTGGGGGAAAAAACCTCCCCAGTACATATTCAGAAATAACAAAAGTAAGATTGAAAAATACTGGAATCTCCCTCATCCCTTTCCTTTCCTTCTCCTGAGAACAGCCCAGGACCCATCCCTTGGACAGCTGAAAGCTCTAGAGAGGAACAACCTGTGAAAGCATTTTCATATGACAAATATTTTAATGTCATAAATATTCTAAATTTTCTCTTCTTTACCCACATGTCTTTGTCCAGAAGCTATTGGATTGCTATTGTGTTATAAAGTGTGCTGTGTACCATCCCTGTATACAAAACCACCATAACACTGTTTACTCTTCTGCTGTTAGTTGTGGACCACTGTACATCTCATAATTTTTTTTTCTCATAATCATTGTTCACTTATAGGAAGAAGAGAGTGATAGGATTGTCATTAGACTCTCATATTGAAAAGATGTTGATCCTGCTTAAGATATTTAGTTCCTCTCAATAAAAAAACAGCAATAAGTTAATGTTCATGTTTTTCCTTATATTTCTTCTCTATATTAATAGTCTCAGCAACTCAAACCTTGCAATCAGAGTAACTGACTGGGAGTAGTTTCATTTCTGCACATCTATTCTTAGAAGTTATTTAATTTCAACATACAGAAGATAAGGCTGATAAGTGTTTTTACCTTTGATGCTTGATCTCTGTTTAAGGAAGTGGAACTGGACTCATTCGGTTTAGGAAATTTTGGATGGTTTCTCTGTGTTAAATCAATTGTTTGAATTGCAGAATCTACTGGAAAAAGAGAAAGATTCTAGAGGAAGAGTTGATAAAGGCTAGATGGAAGAAATTGGTATAGCAAGACACTCCTTGATAATTTTTTAATGAATTATATTACACACATGGACAGGATATAGAGAGTCGCAAATAGAGAGGAGTTTGGATTTGCCTTCATACTCTCACCAAAAAAACACAACTTTCAAGGTTGTGAAAATGAAGATTCTGGAAAATTTACAGTTGAAGACCCTGGATATCTTAGGTGAACATGCAAGATCTCTCATGTAATTACTGGGATATGTTCATGCAAGTATGCAGACAAAAAGTAGTGTCTCCATCTGTATGCTGATAGAGACAGTGATAGATGAATAGTGCTGGATTTTCTTTTCTCTGTTTCAAATTTGAGTGTCACTAGTTAGAATCATGTTGATAGCAAAGATACTATTCTCAAACTCCTCCTTCTTCAATTTAACAGTGTTCTTATTTGCTTAGGTCTCTAATTCTTTTCCTAAAATTTAGGTACTCATATATGAAAACGTAGAAGTTTAAACGTGACAAGAATGAGGATTCCATAGTTAATGTGATGGTGTGGAGGGTCCTCTGACATTGGTTTTCATAGGGTTTTTTTTTTTGCTAGAGTAGGAAAATACTATGCTATATTATCTGTAAATCCTCCATGAGGTGTCAAACACAAGCAAATTGATGCTGATCCACTTTAAAGTTTTATCTTCAGTTAGAAACCAGTTCTGCTCAGGAAACAAGCCCTTTCTAAAACCTATAGTTGCTGTAGTATATGCTTCCATTGTTTATAAGCATTAAAACTCAGAAAGTATCACTGAAACCATTATTAAAATTCAAAAACATATAAATAACAAGTAATAGCAATATTTTGTCATGCGGGTTCAAATAATGAAAAACACCTACTTGTGGTCTCTTTGATTAAATCTGTCATATGTGTGTGAAGCCAACATTGGTTGGCACTTAGCTTGTGGTTCAGGGGATTATACCCCCACTGGTGTGACTCAGGGCTGGATTATCTTTTGAAATCCTAAAAAGCTGCTGTGACTGCATAGGGCAAGATTTGTTTCTGGTAGCAGTCAGAAATCTGTAAAGGAACACAGGGAATGCTATTACTAGATAGAATCAGTGTTCTGTCTAGTATCCTGTCTCTGACAACAGCAAATGTCAGAAATTTCAGGGGAATGTACAAAACTCCAATGTCAACAATTTTTCAATAAAGTTTCCTCTCCATCAGCAAGCAGTTAGTGACTAGTTTAGACTTGTTTCATGAGGTTTTTAATTCTTTTCCCCTTTATTCCTCTAGCTCCCTAGAGAAACTGGTGGATACTTTTTTGCTGATATTCATCACATATCTCAAAGAACAAAACCAGGCAGTATTAACAATCTTTTTCCTTTTTTAAGTAGTTTCACACATATACGTTAGAAGATATTTATTTACGTTTAATGTGCCACTTCATTTCACTAAATGTCTTCAGATAAAAGGATTTTGAAATGTGTTATTTAATGCTGTTTCATGTTTTATATGTATATAACTTTTTCTCGAGTTCCTCCATCGTAAAACACTGGACTAGGAAAATATTTTTACCCATTCCAGTGTTTCTTATATGGAGGGAAGTGGAAGGAAATCCTCACATCCTTGACATTTGTGCTGACTCTCCCTGTTCCCTCTTTTTTGTCACTTAATATTTTTTGGTAGCCTGAGTAAAAGTAACTGTTCTCTGAGGGTTTATTTTTTTTTTTAATAAGAAGTAAGGCAGTAAAAATTGCTCCATGATTATGCCACATTTTCTTCTAAGTTGCCCAGTGGACATACTGGGGTCTGACTTCGATTTGGCCAACAAATGTTTTCAATTGAGAAGATCTGCTGGAGACTGATGACTTTTTGCTGGATGAAATAACCTGCCCCTCATTAAAATGTAATAATTGTCTGTAAGAATTTTTTAACAAATGCAATGCCTTTTCCATGTGTTATCTCAAATTACAAATATGTTGGTGCTGATAATTATTTCCATATATATATTATCATGTCCTACAAGGCCTGTAATTTCCTTTGACCTAAGCTGTAGTTTGATACATTATTTGATCAGCACACTTAGTGAGTCATTTCATCCGTATGTGTTTAGTTAATTGGTTATTTTTCTCCCCACCCATGTTTATATATAATATGCTCTACAAAGGAAAAGGAAATCTGACTGCTTGCAGCTGAGTCTAGTAAAAGAGCAATTAGGGTCTATCAGAGCCAGCAGCTGTCCGTAATGAATTCTGAATTAAAATTATGAGTGAAGAAAATAATCCAGCCATCTGCAGGAAATGTGAAAATATTTTTATAACCCAATAGCAGAATTCTGGAAAGGGGTATCTCTGAGATTTCCCAGCTGTACCTACATTAAATTCCGAATATCCATAGACACAGAGTATACTGGAACACATTGCATCAACTTGGCTACCCAGCGTGTTTGGCTAACGTCGAACAGGCTGTATTTTTATCTAAAGTAATCAGCATGAAAGTCTCTTTAAATCCTCTCCCGTGTCTCTAGAAGTAAAATGCAGATTTAAAAATAGTCATGTTATCTTTTCATGGAGGCTTTCCAATCAGTATTCTGCCCTGAATATTAATCTTTCTTAATTTTTCATACTTTTATAGACTTAATTCAGTGTCTCATCCCTTATTATCAGATTTTTTCAGTGAATGCTGTTCCAAGAAAATTCTGCATTGTGATATCTATTTTTTTGTCAGGTGAATTTTAAAAACTATTTTTAAGTCATAATACTGTCCCAGCTCGTTTTACAGCTACCTTCAAACTTCTATGCTAATATTCCCATTATTTCCATTATAACTTGCATGCAATTTTTGCTCATAAGTTAAAAATCCAGAAAAAAAAGGAAGAGATTTGTGTCTAACCTCTAAATGACAAATTGTGATTAAGAGATGCAAAATGCTTAGTGGTATTAACCTTTCACAACCTGATTTTCTGTGTTACAGAGAATTCATATTTTTATACAGATTTCAGAAGTTAAGAAATGTTGTAATGATAACCAGTAACCAAGCTCTTCAGCAGTCAGTGGAGTATTGTCAGATATTAGAGAGGGTATTTATTTTTTTCACTGCCTGATCTATAAAAAACCGGCCTAGCCTTCATATGATCACATCAGAGAAAAAAGAACCTCAGGTTTTTTTAACTGTGTTTACTACTGTGTAGCATCTTGCTGCATTAATATTGTATTGCAACCAATTCAGTTTAAACCAAATCTAGAGGTGGCAACATCAAGTTTGTCTCAGTCTCTGAATGAATACCTCTAGGTATATCAGTTTTTGATTGAAAAGGAAGATGCATTCTGAGGTGGAGATCCAAAACAATAGGTCCACTACTAAAATCATATCAGCTTCAAGGTTAAGAACTAATGTGCTGGTTATTTCCAAGTTTTCAGAGTAGGGGAAGGGGAATGAAGATACTTCTCAAAACATTCCACCCAGAGAATGCAAAGCAGGTTGAACTGCAAAGAAAGCAACAAATAGTTGTTAGCAGCAAGCAGCATAATTTCTGTTCGTTGACTTCTCTGCTGTGCTGTAATCTTCACTTTTATTTATTGACGATAGGATCGCAGAATACTTCCTCTGCTAAATTACCCAGAAATATCATCTTCTTTATTTACTACACCTGTTCAGGCATAGATCTATCTTTAGTTTAAGGTACCAAGTTACAGTAAGATGTGGTTTTAAAATTAACCTTAAAATACTTTCTTTTTCTAAACTCTATTTCAGTCAATTTTAGATCCTTCTTTCTTTAGTGGAATCCATAATGTCAAGAAGGCATTGTACAGTACAAAAAATGTAAAGTATACACTGAAACTCAACAAATATCACGGAGAAGATACATTTAGGATAAACACTCCAATGATAAATGCAGAAATCAGTACATTCATATATAAGATTGTATATAAAGAAGTAGGAAGATAAGGAGAATATCTGAGAACTGAATTAATTTTGAAATTAAAAAAAATCACAGTAAATCCTTGTACACAGGTAAAATAGTACAGAGGAATAAAGTTTATTCTAAAAATGTCTTTTTTTTCTATTTCTGAGTAATTAAGAAATCAGATAACATAGTGATTAAGTAAAGTGTATATGTAAAAATCCTCTATGAAAAGCAGGATTATGGCATGTTTTGTTACATAGAATCAACAATAATTTCTGAAGGGAAACCATGATAAGAAAAATAGGCGGTATAAAATAAGTTCAATGAACTTTTCAATTATGTATAATTTCTGCTGTTCCATTTCATAAGCAGAACAATGAGAGATTTTTTTTTTACCAGCAATTCATAATTTCAGGAAAGAAGCAGGAATAGTTAATGATAATTTGTCCCTTTCAAGAAAGAAGATGCAAGTATCAAAATTAATAGCGAGCCTTTTCAATGGTATAGTTTCTAATGGTGTCAAGTACCTGGACACTGAAGTGTTGATTCAAAAGAAGAATTCCAAGATGATCTGATTTATAGCTGAGAAACGGAATGCTTATGCCTTTTATAAATATGTAGGGTCACAATACCAAATTTGAACAGTGCATTTTAATTTCTCTGACAGTCTAAAATATGTCTAAAATATTATTTTTCAGAGTCCCTATGTAAATTATTTTTCAGAGTCCCTATATAAATTCCAGCAAAATCCAGCAAAAAAGGATTTCTGTAGGGGAAGTTGTGTCTATAACACATTAATAACCCTTAATTGGTCCTTTCCTCTCTGAATTTCTTTTTGTCATACATGGTATTCTGTAACAATGCATTTCACAATTTAATTATGTACTGCTTTAAAAATTACTTCCTGGGGTTTTTTTAAATTCTCATCACTTTGTTTCATGATTCTAATTCTTCTTTGGCAAGTAAAAAACAAATGGTCATTTTCATTTCATCTTCTCTATGTAACATTAATTTATGACTGGTGAGAGGATTTGAAGTGCTATAATGGAATGTCGTTGTTAGAAGATTCTCTTAATTTTTTTAGTTTGTTGAACATTACTAATGCTACATTTTTAGCCTGCATGGAAAATTCAGCTTTTAAAATTATTTCAGTAAACAATTATTTCCTGTACATGGAATTTGTTAGAGAAATTTTTGGTAGTTTTGATTCTCTATGTTTTAATATTTGAGAGTTTGTTTGTGTTCAAGTTACAATCTTGTAAAATAGCTTCTTATCCTTGATCTCTCCAGAGCTGAACTTGGGATTAGATGAGTTTTACTTCCTGAAATTATTATACTTTTGCAGGTGCATATTACAAAAAAAAAAAATGGGCTTATATCTGGGGCAGTTATATTTGAAGAATTCCTGGTAATATTAGAATTCTGAGAATGTACAGACTGAAAGGAAAAATATTATTACAATTCCATAAAGGAAGAAAGATATAAGGCTGGCTTTTGTGTTCTGACTATCCCATGCTTTTGTCCCAGTGAAAACTAGGGAGAGTTCTAGACTGAACTTTATCTGCTTGTAGTGAAGTATTCTACTGTTTTCTGATTTTTTTAATTCCATGTTCTTCTCAGACATTTTGTGTGAATTCAGTGATAAATATGGTTGCCTGCCTTGCATAGTCTAGAGATGAAGACAATTCAGTCACTGAAGTCTTTGGTA
>VXBS01005022.1:126774-157171 GCA_013400255.1 Sitta europaea
GGTGGTGGTGTGATTTTCTGCTCTGTTCTCATTTCCTAACCACAAAATGGGAAAATAATCTAAATACTGCTCTTGTCAGAACTACTACAGAATTTCTGTAGGATGGGAATCTAATCAATCATTAGAAGTTTCTCAATAAAATCCAAATCTTTTTATATATTTCCCATATCACAAGCAATTTCATGTACTTTCAGTTTATAAATGCAAGCTTCATTCAATCTGAAACAGTAATATTCAATAAAATTTTCCCCTGATATGAGTCAAAAATGTCCTGCCTGATTTTTAGTCATATTTTACTGTTTTTAGTTCCAATTAAATGATCTGTGAATACTGGTAATTACACTGCCTTCCTTTGCCAAATCACTGAAGTATCAGTAAAGGGTCATCATTTAAGTAGCTACAAATTAATCACAAAAGCCAACCTTTATCACATCCATACAGTGATTTGAATTCAGAATATCCCCCTTATGCCTCTTCATTTTCCTTTTTCGAATTGTAGCTATTGTAGCCATATTGCATCACAGGACATTAAGCATGTTTCAGCTCATGGGACTGAGTCAGTCATGATTTTAGAAATTGAAAACAAATGTTATAGTACTGTAAATGACAATATTTGAAGCAGTAACAGTTTCCTAATAGGCATGTCTATTTAATAGCTATCTAGGTTTTGGGACTGAAAGTGTAGTAGTCTTTCACTAACTGAAATGAAAATTCTAAGCTTGACAGCAACACCTGAAGATGCAAACCAAAAGGGCAAGAAAGTCAATAACAAAAGTAGAAATAATTTATGAAATTATTCTTATTAGCTGAATTATCATGGTTAGCAGATGACAGTTAATTAATTTTTTTATATTTCAGTGGCTTATTAGTGAGGATTCAATCTGTATGGCTTCCCAGCAGTGTATCCTACCATATTAGGATATACTCTATTAGATCATCTGATAGTAGAAGAGAAGGAGAAATGGGATAAAAAATTAGGATAGGATAGTTTCTTTTATATAATAAGCTATTGTAGTTTGGAGTTAGAAGGTATTGGGAGCAGGAAAGACACATTTCAAAGAAGAGTTATAGTCTTTGTAGGACAGGTTCCATTTTTTCATTCATTGTTACAGACATGATGTGATCCTGGACAGAAAAACAATGTACAACCCCATTACATTTTACACTTTAGCTTTGTTTAGCTACATGAATGCAAGTAGCTGAAACAAAATTTCGTAAAGTTCAATCAAACACATAGCTGCAAATAGGTGGTCTCTTTTCATTCATTACCATTGGAGTCCAAACAGTTAGAGTCCAAACAGTTGGATTTTCCCCAGCCTACAGCTAGCACAGCTATCATGGGTCTGCAAAGACTCACAGTATGTCCTAGACAAGTGAAACAGCAGAGGACAAAAAAAACTGTGTTACTAGAAGCCTCATCAGCAGGGTTGGGAGATAGGTGGAAAGGTTTACCAGCAAAATATGATAGAAATATGTAAGATTAATTTCCTGTTAGATTATTATTTGCCAATAAATTTACCTCTGTAAAGAGAATAGCAACAACATGTTTAACGACTTAGAAATCATGCAACAAATAAAGCTTGTATTCTTAGAGGATTCATCATCTCCAGTAATTTCCATTTTAACAACATACATTTTGAAAACATGTTGCAAGGTGTTTTATTTCTGTTATAGTCAAACCTGAAACTGCAAGATGCAAAGATCTCATATAAAAGCATTCTGTGTTCTCAATTGCTTGTACTGGATGTTTAAGGAGTTTATTTATTTCAGGGTACCAACCTCTTTCATAAAAGTTAATGCTCGTATTCAGAATCATGTGCTGTTTGAATCAGCATTACAGAGCTTTAAAACTTGAATGATGCAAAAGTAAGCACAGTGAATGAAACGGTCCATGTTTTCTCTCCCATGTTCGTTTCTTTTAGTGCTGGAGTCGGCAGGACTGGCTGTTTCATTGTGATAGATGCCATGTTAGAGAGAATAAAGCATGAAAAGACTGTAGATATTTATGGCCACGTAACTCTAATGAGAGCACAGAGGAATTACATGGTTCAAACTGAGGACCAATACATCTTTATCCATGATGCACTGCTGGAAGCAGTGACATGTGGAAATACCGAAGTGCCAGCCAGAAATCTGTATGCATATATCCAGAAGCTGACACAGATAGAAACAGGCGAGAATGTCACAGGGATGGAACTGGAATTTAAGGTACTGGGATTTTATGTTGTGGGTAACCAAAACCAAATGGTGTAACACTAAAGCTGCTCTGTTCTCCACCAGTCGTTTCCAGTAATCAAAAGATAAAAGACACCATTAGACTAAAATTTTAAATTAGGAAGATGGTTCTTTCTAAAAAGTACTATTCAGTTCTCAATGGGTGTCTGGACAAGAACCATTCAGTTGAGGGTGATTTTACTGTTCCTTTATTGTTATTGTAACTTGAAATATGTGTTTATGTAGAGGTTTAATACTGGAATTTGTCCAAATGCACTAATGGAGCAGACATTGTACTTATAAAAGGTATTAAAGAAGCTTTACAAATATTTGGGTAATGCAATAGAATATGGAAAAGTAAGCATCTGAAGTGAAATTATTCATTAATGGCTCCTGAGCAGAGATTTTAAAACCTGATAGTGTCACTTGTCTTTTTTATACCTGACCTTAATTCTTTTAATTTGTTTTCAACAGCGTCTTGCTAGCTCTAAGGCTCACACTTCAAGATTCATCAGTGCCAATCTTCCATGTAATAAATTCAAAAATCGCCTTGTCAATATTATGCCATATGAATCCACAAGGGTATGCTTGCAGCCTATTCGAGGAGTAGAAGGTTCTGATTATATTAATGCCAGTTTCATTGATGGATACAGGTACAAATAGTGATGTGTCCTTAACTCTACTGTTTTAAAAGTTTACAAAATTTTTATGTAATTATTCTGAAAATAACAAAACAGTATTGAAATCTAGTTGGGTTGGTTTTTTTTATCTGTTCAGGGCATGTTTGATTAGGCGTTTTTTAACATTTTAATAAATGGTGTATATTTTTCCCCCAATGTAATAAAGAAAATTTTTGTGAATTACATAGTATCTTAAACATTGTATTTTCACCTGTGTTTAAGCCACTAAGACTTCTCAGTATGCTTTACATTCTGAAAGTTAATGAGATTTTAAGCATGATCATGATTTGGATCCCTATTTCTTCACAGTTATTCTGCTTAAAATGATATATAGAAATAAGATACAGGAGATATACTCTGTGTGTCAAGGTGATAACCTATGGTCTTGAAACACTGACTAAGACTTAACCTAGTCACTGAAAGCTTTTTGTATGTAAACAGATGTGCATCCCACCAGCATCTTTGAGATCACGTGGACAATTATGCTCTCAGCTGACTTAAAGCAGCTGGTTGAAAAAGGCATGAAAGGGAATTGGCAGAGTTTGCCTATGTTTGCCATAGTTTAGGTGTGCCTGAGTATCCATATCCACAGCGATAATTTTCTGAGCCTCAGCTCATAATTGAAAATAAACTTCATCTCCACTATCAGCCACAAATGTTCCTGTTGCTTGAAAGAAATAAGAACAACCCAAACTGGTCATCATCTTATAAAGCTGTTGATCCAATCTTCTAACAATTGGTAGTAGCTTCCATTAGTAGGATATTGTGCCTGGAAATTCACACTCTATTCCCAAATTTTCTTCCTGCCTTACTTTTGCTGCAGGCATCAGACTGTTGAAATGAAGTTAATAAAGAAACTGCTTGATGCTATAATTCCTAAACTTAATAGATTGTTAGACAGTTATTTCTATAAAATGAACCAGCACAACTAAGTGTTTCTTAAGTGCTTTTTACAGCACACAAAATCGAGCAATTAGAGTTGCATTAAAATTTAAATAATAATGATAAAGTCATACATCATAATATTAACAGAGTAATTTTCCTCTCAATGTTCTAAAAATAAAGTCATAGTTTGATTAAACAATCATAATAAGGTTTTAATGTGCTCATTATTAATAGTATATACATTTTCCCTCCAGATAATGTTTTCATTTAAGCAGAGAACATGAGTATAAATCCACTTTTGATTAAATTAATACTCTTAATTTACTTTTCTTTTTATGTAGACATCAAAAAGCTTACATAGCTACACAGGGTCCTTTAGCAGAAACAACTGAAGACTTCTGGAGAATGCTCTGGGAGCATAATTCTACAATTGTGGTCATGCTCACTAAGCTACGAGAAATGGGCAGAGTAAGTACTCCTCTAATATTCCTTTATGAAATGTTGGTTACAGCGGCTCTTTTCACTGAAATGTTTCATTGTAAGGAGTATCTAAAGATGAGAATTTTGGTTCCTTCTCTGTTTGAAATAGGAGTAGGTCACTAGGGTATGTTTTCCAATCTGTTGATATGTTGCAATAGACAAACTAGATGTGGCACATTTTCGTGGCATGCACTGAGATTCAGCAAGTTTGCATGCTGATGTTTCAAGGTATGCAGAGAGACCATTGCTATCTGTTGAAAAAGAAATATCTCTTATATGAAAACTTCACTTTTGCAGCACCTCCTTGTAAAAATGTTAGAAGGTGTGTTTTTTAGATCTGAATGTCTTCTGTGTGTTCTGTGCTACACAGTAATGTTTCAGCCCCCAGTTTAGAGTTTTAAACTCATTTCATTAGTACTCGGTCTACTGGAAAGAACAAAGCAGTCTACTGTCTGGACAAGATTACCTCAAGAGAAAGCTGGCATCTGACAAGTGAAATCTGAGTTAGGCCATGTGCCTGAGAGAATAGAGATTATTCAGGACATGGCTAGTGGATGCAGAGATAGAATCATGACTGAGGCTGGGGGGACTTGCTCCTACACGCCAAAAGGAAGAAAACTGAAGGTGGTATCAAGATTTAAATTGAGATAAAAATTTGCCATTGAAAATTAGATTAAGAATAGCTCTTGTCACCGATAATAAAACTGAGCATAAATATAAGCAAATTCAGATATACAGAAACCAATGAGAAATTCTTTTATGCAAATGCAGTATTAAAGACAATTTTTACTCTACACAAACACAAGCAGCTCATGTTCCTGTCACTATTGGCACTTTTCATGAGTATTACACTTAGCTGATTAAAAAAGGGTTTATAACAGTTTATGGTAGTGCTCTCAAGTAATAGGAAATGGATTTTACTTTGTTATTTCATAGGAAAAATGTCACCAGTACTGGCCTGCAGAGCGCTCAGCCAGATATCAGTATTTTGTGGTAGATCCTATGGCAGAGTACAACATGCCACAGTATATTCTGAGAGAATTCAAGGTTACAGATGCAAGGGTAAGTCAATGTAGCATTAAGTTTGTTTCTATGAGTTTAAAAGAAAATGTCTATTTCTTTCTTTTTCTGTGTTCAGGGTTTTAAAACTTTTTATTATCATTAAGCAAACCCTAGAGATACACTTTCTACAAACAATAATAAAAAAGCAGATGAAGTTATTTTTGAACAAATAGGATCTTTCTGTAGGAATGATTGACTTCATTCATATTTAGCATCTGGGCAGCACAATTTTATAGTTCTGAACTATTTGTGCCAAAATTCATTAGATTATTTGAGAACCATTTTCCTCTTTTTGCTCATTTTCCCCTTGATCACTATTTGGTACAATTTTTTCCACATAGAATGTTGTTCTGTTGTTTTGCACCACTCTCAAGGCTGAAGGTTAATACACTGAGATTTTAAAACCGCAGAGCAAATGACATTCATAAAAAAGCTGGACAAGCTTTGCACATTATAATTTGACTTTTCATATAGTATATTTTCAGCTCTCTAGTATATCTGCAGAGATGTACATGCAGCTGTGACCTTAGCATTTTCATACTTCATTTCTTATCTGAATTCCTGAGTCCAAAACTGAGTACTAAAATAAGATTAAACATATATAAACTTTTAATGTATA
The DNA here is from genome assembly GCA_013400255.1 of Sitta europaea. Lineage (NCBI taxonomy): Eukaryota > Metazoa > Chordata > Aves > Passeriformes > Sittidae > Sitta > Sitta europaea. The sequence continues at coordinate 132,715 of VXBS01005022.1, forward strand.
TTTGGCATTTCTCAGACTTGATTTCTAGCACTTCAGTCTGCATGGCAGGAAAATGTACTGTCAGCCTCGATCTCTCAAAGCACTGTGCAATAATACTTGTTCAAGCAAAACAGCGGGATGTACTGTCCAGGAATAACATGAGTGGCTACTCAGAGTTGTCTGTCAGCATCCAAAGTATTAGACTTCCTCTTGGTTAGCTAGACCACTGCTCTTAATGTGAATTTCAAGTAAAATTGGATAGTATTGTTAGTATTGTATCAAGTCAGCACATGAACCTTTTGTTTGGCAAATGAGATTCAGGTGTAGGTTTTTGTAAAGAAACTGTAGATACATTGGATCTGATTTTCATTCTGTTTGAAATGTATATAATAAGGATCATATGACTCATATCTTCTCTAAGCTATTTGTGCTTAAGAAGAGTAGAGAACAGGCTCCTGGCATCAGCCCTTAAACACACTTGTAGTCATGTCTAATTTCACTGAAAATATCCTGATGGTTTTAATTGATTTTCTATTAAAAATCGGTCTCAAGTTGGAAGAGTTATTATGCGACATGATTCACAAAGCCATAACTGTAATTGAAGTGTCTCCAAACATTTTATATTTTAGAAAAGTTCTTTCAAGAATTTGTATTGAAGTAGAATATTTAAGAAATTCTGCTTACCTACACTTATCAAACCAGTAAAAAAGGGTTATATAATTAAATAATTAAATTTAACAGAACTAATTTTTTTTACATGATATTAATAAACATCTTTTAGAAAACATTAAGTACATTCAAAATCCTGGTGTGACATTTTACTATCACGTTATTGCTTGTCAAATTTTAAAAACCTTTTTATCTTGATGGTCCAAATTTTGTTAAACTCCTTGGTGAGCTGACGGCACCATCTGAAATTTTCTAGTTGTGCTGGAAAACTATAGCTCTTTCCAATTTTACTGGAAGAAGTGGGAAATACTTATCAAAATGTACAACATAGTTTTTCTCTAGTTAGGCTTCTGTTGCTGTCACACCCAGTAATTGAGATAATTTGACTAAATTGTTCCACTCAAAGAAGAGCAAGTGCTGGAGTGATTGCAAACATCCTCTCTCCATCTCATTTCCAAATCCATCTGTACTGTTACAATACCATTCATGCTCTAGCAGAGCCAAGATGTCCAGTTATTCCACAGGGACAAAAAATGAGGCACTGTACCTGTGTGGGTGCCAGCAGCAAGTGTCTGGTGTGGAACTCTCTGTTATTTCTGAAACTGAACTGTGAGTTGTCCTATGGTGAAATTGACCTCTGTAACTGTTTCAGGTTATTGCTTCTGACTGCTTTGTACTCACTTTCTCTGGAAACTCAGAGGTCAATATGTTGGGCCAGTCTTATTTAAGGCTAAACTCTTAGTTGATAGCTATAAGAGAGTATTATAAATTCTAAAGCCTAATCAAAAGACAATTGAATATCCCCTGTGAGGAGGAAGAATAAATCCAAACAGTCAGCTACTAAATAGGATGATACTTTAAAAGCCCTCTGTGCCACACAGGGATCTGAAAGTACTTATTTTGATAACTAACTGTGCAAACTGTCACAGTGTTAGAAAGTAAGGATTTTAATAAAATTTGGCATTTGTATCTGGACTGCTGTTGGCAAGAATCTCATTAAAAGAAATCAACACTCTTTATAATGTCAGTAGCAGAGGGAACTGTAAGAAATTGCAGATCAGTTCCCAATATGCTTTAATGCTAGTCTAACATAGAATAAGTAACATTACTTCTCTGCTCATTAAATAACATTAAATAACAGAGGTTATTGTCATTTCACAGACTTGCACTGGAATACTGAGTTACTGAAATCATGCAACATACTAATACAGTTGATATATACACACCAAAACAGAAATATTTACCATTAGATCTATTTATGACAGAGAAATGTGTTAACTTTCCAGTGACAGGCTGGACTTAAGTAAATTCGTGTCTTTCTTACTTTTTCTACCTGGAATAAGTTACCGTTATTTAGTGTAAATCCTGTCAGGGTCGGAAATTGCTGAAGAGTTTTCATCTCCTTAAAAACATGTTGCAAGTAAGTCAGATTCAGTTTTTCTTTCTTTACTTTAAAAGATTGGAAGGTTATTTTGAGGGAAATCAACCTGTACTTGTGTCTCCTTGATAAATTTATATCATTTGCCTAAGGCTGTGTGGAGGATGCAATTTCATTGTGTTTTTTTTGAGGAAAATGGGATTACAGAGACTATTATCAGACATGTTTGTAGCAACAAAATACCATTTTGGAAGTAAACATTTAGTTCTTTGTGTTGATGCCCACAAGAAATAAAACTGGGTGAATATTTTCAAACATTACATATTTGTTTAAGTGAAGGAAAGTGTTCACAGATACAGACTATTAAATTGTCACAGTAGTCTGGTGAAAGTAGACAATATGGTGTGCTGTCAATGGAGTTATTGCTGGTACACACATTTATTTTTTCTGTTTTCCTCACTCATCTGAGACACAGGAGGAAAAATCCCACAGAACCAGGGGAAACATAAAGGCAAAGTATTGGGGTTTCCTTTGTTATATTTGAAATCACTTCTAATAATTTCAAATGTCTCTAACAGCTGAATACTTGTGGTCTAAGGAAAAAGAGAGAAAGATTATTCTTGCCTCCAGCATAAATTGCTGCTTTTTGAGGGGAATCTCCAGTAATAATTTCAATTTTTCATGAATTTTCCTTAGAAGAAATTTCAATTTTTCATGAGTTTCACTTAATAGAAGACCATTTTGAAGACATGACAGGGTGTGTGCTTAGAAAACATGATGTCTAGAGGCAGTAACATCAGTAGCTCATATTGCCATGACTTTAAACATTTCAGGGGTACAGATTGACAGTGTCAATATCAGTGTTTGAAAATGCAGGACAAAATTGCTTCATCTGTTTGTACTTTTTCTGTCTCCTGACTTTTTACACATTAAATAGGCATATAGCACAACTAAGAATTTAGTAATTCCAGTGGCTTCATTATAAAAATAACTATGATGCTGTATTCTGCATTTTAAAGAAATGCTGTTAGCATTCCTAACCACAGGGATTGAAGGACTTCAGATATCTTGAGATAGGAATATTCCTCCTAATTTTAACTCCAAGCTTTTAGTGAATTAAATGAACCTTTATTGAAAATTATTAAAACAAATGGCTTGTTTATCCGTCTTTTTCCAGGAAAAATGTTCACGTCATAGAAAACAGCTTATTTTTAAAGATATCATTTGCAAGGAGAGCAATGACTAAACAAGTCTTATCAGTACAGATATTCCTGCTGTGAAGTAGTTGAGCATATCTCAGAAATGTAAAGTCAGATTAGATGACTTTATTATACCTAATTTGTATATAAAGGAATTTGTAGTCCACAGGATTCAGAACATAACATACCAAAAAAGTCATATACCCTGGTGAGGTGTTATGCCTTTGGACTCCGACACACTTTTTATACTGTCAGGATGCCAGACAACTCTCCTATGCAGTGTGGAAGAGAATCCATGCAATTAAACTAATAAACACTTCTGGGCTGATACAAAAGCTTCAGACAGTAGTACAGCAGTTGAAAGAGTTTCCATAAATGTGATCGTAGCCATTCCCCAGCTCCTCTCAACATCCTTACTTTGTGATTGTCTTTATGATTATTGGCTGACAACTTCAAGCCACAGCAACATGCTTTTGTGATACACTGTTTGTGTCTTTTGTTAAAGGATGGTCAGTCCCGGACAGTGAGGCAGTTCCAGTTCACTGACTGGCCAGAACAAGGAGTGCCAAAGTCTGGAGAAGGATTTATTGACTTCATAGGCCAAGTGCATAAAACAAAAGAGCAATTTGGTCAGGACGGACCAATTTCTGTTCATTGCAGGTGAGTAAACAAAGATTAAAAAGAAATTATATGCAGATTTGTTTTTTTCTAAAGCTGGTGCTGCTTGTGGCAAATATGTATATTTCAACATTTCAGAGGTGAGCTATCATAAACTATAATCAAATAGAAAATCTAAAAAAGAACACAATGAAATGCTTTATCAAATGGGAATTGTTTTGATATTCCATTTATACAGAAATGGTTCTTCAGAAATACGTGGAAACATGATTTTTTCACTTATAAATGCCTCTAATGCAGCATAAAAGCAGTCTGGTCAATGCTGCACACAGAAAGCATAGGAAGAGACTTTTCAGAGGCTGCTACATCTGATATTTTTTCCACTAGAAATTTAAAGTGAGGCTTTTACTTTGGTGGGAATTATTAGCTGCAGACAAGCTAGTTACACCTCAGTGGCACATTAGCAGCAGTCAAGATGAGGAAAAAAAATGGAACTATCTCAAGAAAGGGAATGGAATAGTAAGTGGTGTTTAGAAATTTTGCCTGTCACAGGAATCATTGTGGTTTGAGTTGATGAGTTCTAACTACAGAACTTAGTGCTCATTTTTGATGTGATGACTTTCCTCAATTCCTTTGCAATTGATATGCAGATGAAAACAGCTTGCATGGTGGTTAGAAATAATCCAGCATGGGCTTTTTAATTTTCTTGTATTTTTTATTTATTTTCTCTACAGTATTCTATAGTCTATAGCAGATGGCCAAAAATAATATCTTTATCTTTTATCTCTTATTTAATAAATTGTTTTCTATAAATTCCGTTAGGATTTTAGATACTCATTTTTGTAATATGAAATTATTTTCTGTAGATTAAATATTATTATTTATATAACAGAGATGCAAAATATTGACTCAAGTTGCAAGTTCTTACTGCAAGCCAAGTAGTGCCCCAATCAAGAAGATAAATGAATGAGCTTACTAGAGACTAGTAAACGGAGGGAGAGAAATTCTCATCTTTCCAAAGTCAGGAGTAAACAGAAGCTGAGTTCTTTATGATCCCCTAATCTGAAAGACAGACAAAATAAATGGAATACTTAAATCCTACTTTTCTTGTGCCTAAATTTTTTTATGGCCTGCTAAGGAGAGTAGCATTGCCGAGCACTAGTTGGGATTCATTATGCAAGGGAGATGAAGAACAGTCCAGATAAAAGTAAGCCTTATTCTTCAATATTAGTGAGTTTTGAGAGGACAAAAGTAATAAGCAATAAGTCATAAGAAAGCAAAGTCGTATTATTCTTCTAGGTTCTTTCTACCATGCAGACTTGTCCACTTGTGACTATAGTGAATACTACTTCCAGTACATTAGATATCCCTCCCAAATAGATGTGATCTTTCATGGTAAAATTATTGATTTCTACCATTGACTTTGCTGGAAACAAAGTCAAATCCAGTATAACTAAACATGGCTTGGTTTTTAATTGTCTTTATCATTATTGTAATGGCAATTTAGGGACTGATAATGCTAATCATCATTGCCAGTGCTAGTCAAAGTACATAATAGCAAGTTTCCCTAGCACATTATTATGCTTGTTTGTTTCTTTCAGGAAGCACAAGATCCTGGATACCTGTGCTTTCCTAGTCTCTCAGGAATTACTGAAATAACGCCTCCAGTTTGTACCATGATGAGTTTTGCAGTGAATTAAAACTACCCTAGAGTCACTTCCTGTGGGTCTCCTTCATACTCTACACAATTTTCACCAGCTTGCTTTCTCTGTTACACAGTAAACCCTCACAACCCATAAATATAAATTTTCTCTTTCCCTAGGATTTTTACAAAGACGTCAGTGTGAATTGAAAAATTTCTAACCTCATGAGGCAGATACTTAAAACTATTTACGCGAGCAAAGGATTGTTCATCTTGAAGCAAAACTTTTACTTCAACTGATATTCCAAATTTATAGTCTTTTTATTCCATCTTTTAGCTCAAGAGGGAGGTAGACCTTTCCCAGAACACATTCAAGATATATTTGTAGCAATAAACTTTTCTCTCTTACAAAAAATCAATACATCTGCATAGATCATTAAAGCATCCTAAAGCATCCTAACTTTAGTCTCTAGTCTAAATTATAAATCCCTGTGAGTCATAATGCATCATAAAGGATTTCTATAACTTTACTCTAGAAATACTAAGTATTTTTGCATAGGAATTGTTCCAGTATTAGAGTATGCTTGCCACTCTGAGGGGAACAGGATCAATTTCCTACATGCTTTTCTCAAGACATTATACTTGACGACCAGTTAGGATTTGAAAGCACTGAAATTTTTCCGTATTAGTCTCTCTTCCTCATTAAGCAGTGTCTGCAGATACTTGCTGCTTTTTTAAGTACAGAGGACAACAAATAAATTTCTTCCTTTTGCCAGAGATTTCCAAGTAATTTTTTTAATGTAACAAAGATTTGCCTAATGTATGAAAACCTCTCACACACTTAGAATTTTATTTTTTTTAATATTGAAATGGAAGATCAGGAGGTGGGAGCAAGGAGAACGTAAAATAGTAAACTGCCTTCATTCTGCTGGTCATTTTCTGGGCTACTTAGTTTAGATCACACTGTCATCAGGTCTGTAAAGTTCAAGCTCATTCCAACGAGCGGGTTGCAGGATTTTTCAGGATGTTTCTTAATTACTAGCTGTCTAATTTACTTCATCAGGTACCTTACACTACAATTGCTTTAGATGTTCAGGACTGTTGTTATACCATATAGGTAAATCATCACTGACAACATGATATTCTGTCAAGTGATGTGTCAGTTGTCCTTTGGCTTCAGCAATGTGAAGGCACGCAGCCTACGCAAAATTGGTAAATCCAATTGAATCTGTCTAATAGCCCAAGAAGTGCACTGACCTAGACCAAACACTAAAATACCATCATATGATTTGAACATTCAATTTCCACACTAGTTTTGTGAATTTTCTGCATTTCTGTCATAATTCATATGAACATTCAAGAGTTCTTCAGGATTACCCTGTTGTTCATGCTGTTCCATTCATCTGTCTGGTGAATAGGTTTCATAAATATTCAGCTTCCCAAGGTTATCTGGCTGGAAAAAACCTTGTGAAATTATTAGCATCAACATTGAGATGACAAGGTACTTAGTTTCCACCCATAGAAGTTCAGACTTAGAAAGTCCTTTTTTCTGTGTAGCTACCTGTCTCTTTTGCAAAGGATAATCCTTATGAATAAGTGATTGTTTAATTTTAAAAGTTGACAGCTATTGGCTGCATTGATGGCAAGAATTTCCATCACTTTTTGAGGGTTAAAGCTAATAGCAGAAACCCAGAACAGAACAGAGAGCAAACAAGCCATATATAGTTCAAAGAAGATTTTTAAGACTTATGTAGACGAACACAGTAAATGTATATCAGCATTGGAAAGCAAAGATCTAGACTGTCAGACTTGAAAAAGACCTGAATTGAAATTTTTCTCTGTCCATTATTTGAATTGAAGCATGTATGAACAAGTTCAACATTAAATGAACATCCATACCTCTAACTCGAAGTAGAAGGTAAAATGACGCAGTGAAGATGTACAAAACAGGGCATAAAGATGACGAACTAAAGTAAAGCAAGCAGTAGAATGAATTTTGGCTTCATTCTCTCTTGTCAATTCCAATGTATGTTATTGGCAACAAATGTTAACATTTGCCTTCACCCTGAACTGATTATTATATGAATGGACTAAGTCACTTTGCAAGGAAGAGTGGAGAGTCTGGATGTACACAGTAGATGTAAAGTTAGTTTGAGCGCAGTTATTCTTTTGGATGCAATGTGGTAATTTGCTGTGGAATTTTGCTTAGTGAGCCTTTCCCCATATAGAAATTTGTACAAATATGATGTATTGTAACCACAAAGAGTTTGTCAGCCAATTCTTTCAACATTAACTGTCAATTAACATTTGGGTTTTTTCCTTTTATTTTCTCTTCATTCACTTCAACAGTGCGGGTGTTGGAAGGACTGGAGTATTCATAACCTTGAGCATTGTGTTAGAAAGAATGAGATATGAAGGTGTTGTAGACATCTTCCAGACTGTCAAAATGTTAAGGACACAGCGGCCAGCCATGGTACAGACAGAGGTGAGCAAAACAGTATCCATATTTAGTGGTGATGGAAAAGAAGTGGTATTTACACAAGCAAAAAAATGCACAGATAGAGACTGCATAAAACATGCTTACTATTATATCTGAAGTCATATATTGGCCCTGTGACTATAGGGTAAAATCTGCCATAAAGGTGTTACAAGGACTATTTCCTGTTACTGCAGTAGTTACTGAAAGATGAGGAAGAAAAAAAATCATTTCAGTAGTGGATCGTAAATTATGGTAGTTGAGAAAATCCATTTGTGAAGCATCATGCATTTTTATTGGATTTCCCTGGCAGAAATGTGTGGTAGTAAAGAAGCAGGAAAATTGTTTCTGCAGGTGGATTCACTGATTTTTTTAGATTTTTTTTGTCCCTGGGAGCAAGTTCTTCATCATGTCTTCAGACTAACACTGTATTATTTTCATGTTTTACTAACTCTGTGTCACCAAGCAGGTGTCTCTTTGGCCTGAAAATCATAATGGTAAATTCAGCATTCAGGATAACTATAATGGAAATAATTTCTATGCTAGTAAGTGTGGCATAGAGAATTAGAGAAAGGGATAGTTGGTATAAACCAGTTACCTGGACCTGTATGCTTGGAACTCTGTCATGTCATATAGAATGCTTAAAGATTATCAGATAATGTTGTACTTAACTTTTTGCCTTAATTTCTGAGCAGAAGACCTGGACTAAACCAGAGCAAATAGGTTAAAAGAACCAACAAAAAGGGCAAGAGAAGGGAAACACTTTAGATCACACATTTATTTGGTATGATTTGATTGACACTGGCCTTTAAATTAAGCCTGTGAAATTTAAAATGGTTCCCCAGAGTTTTCCTTTTTCCACAAGAAAATTAAGCTTATTCAGTAGAAGCTGGGTAGTTTTAAGAAGACAACTTCATAAAAACTTGTATGAAAAATACAAATATTTATTTTTAATCTTGTCTGTTAGCCAAGTAAATCACTGTGACCATACTGAAGAGTTAATTCCATTTCTTTTCCATTACCATCATTCTTCTGGATAAGCAAAATGAAGAATGTCTGATTTCTGTAATTTTGGCTCCAAGAAATAAATACAGTATACAGAAAACTATGCTGCTTTGAGCTTACCTGACAAATGCAGTGTTCAATTCTGCAATGTATGCTCCCTCCCCATTTTCTACTTATGTCTGTAGGCTACCCTTCATCCCCACTGCTGAAAGCAGAAATATTGTATACACATTTCTTCTAGGATTCTCTGGCAAATAGATCTCTCTTTCAGTGTTATAAACTGCCAGGAAATCTAATCCTTATTAAACAAAGCAATTCTGTGTGGACCACACATACACTTAAAATTCTGGCGTATGTGTAATGTATTCTGCCACTGTTCTAACAGCTAACAGAAATGAACTATAAGTAATCACACCACCTCAGTGAAGCAAATATCTGATTAGTTTCCTGGCCTCCAAAAGAATTTTAATTGTGATCTTAACAACTGCAACCTGTGCAGTTACCACATAGCACTATCAGAAAAATAAACAGACATCCCTTGTAGGAGCAATTTCTTTTATGTTTTTTTTTTTTAATTTTTACCATTTAAACCAAGAATAGCAGTTGGAAATAAGTACCCAGATGTGACATTCTAATGTAACTGTGCACATAAATGTGCAAAAGGACTGCTTTATGGAGGTGAGAATAACACAAACTCACAAATGTTGGACTCATCAGAGTTATAAGCAAATTTCTCACACTAAACTTCTCTCTGCTTCCAGATACAGGTTGAAATGAAGTCTGTTTTATGTGAATAAGGTCCTTTAGCTCCATATTTCTCTCTTAGGCCCTTTTCTTGCCACAGGCCAAGGTAGCTTCACATCTTCATCAAAGCATTTATTACTGAAAGGTTGGAATTCCCTTTGCTTCCTTAACGTGATTTTGAACCTGGTGGTTTTCCATACAGCATTCCATATTAAGGCTATGATGGTCCCTTTTACTTAGTGTGTTATATTAGCTGTAGAATTCATTGCATATATTTGTATATTTGTATATATTTGTGTATTTTCAAGTGCATGGGTGAAAAGCATCCTATCAGAATGCTTTTCTGCATTCTTTTAGAATGCAGTTCCTATCAGAAGAAATCTTTATGTTTTACTGTTTTAATCCAGAATAACAGACTGTCAGTAGGTGGGTATATAGTCTCTGCACAAAAAGAATCTGCATTCTGTGGAAAATGTTTTTGCATTAAATGAATGTCAGTCTTCATCTCTTGTAACTCAGAGTGGTTTTCTGTTGATGTCAGCAAATGAATATTGCTGAACTGCAGATTCCTCTGCAGTATATTTGTTTGTAGCTACAAAATATTCACTATTATTTGAAAGAAACTAGAAACCAACCAACAAGCTGACTTTTTGATACATTTGTTTTTTATTTTTCTTTCTCTAGGATCAATACCAGTTCTGCTATCGAGCCGCACTGGAGTATCTGGGCAGCTTTGATCACTATGCAACATAAAAACCCGTTGTGGATTTTTATTGCAGGCCCTTTAAGATCCAGAGAGCCGCTTCTGAGCCATACGTTGTGCTTTAGAAGTACTTCTTAACTCTTAGCTAAGGAGCAATTATTGGGGATATATAAAATAAAAAAGAATTAAAAAAAAAACAAATGAACAAAAATATTGGGGATATATAAAACAAAAAAACAACAAAAAAAAAACCCCACCCAACAAGAAGTATTCCATGTGGACCAAGAATTCACAGTTTAATAACCTAACCATAGTAAAAGAATCCTGGCCACTGAGGCGTCTGAAGGATCTCATTTACAGATACCTCAAGGGTTCGACATTGGTTGAAGTTAAAGGGAAGAGGAAATTAATCAGAAAGAGTGATCATCTTATACAGAATTACATGCTTTTGCAAAGAGGAGTTTTGAGAACTGCAGTTCAGTGCAAGATGTTTGTTGCAAGGTTGGGTTCTGGCTTATCAAACAAAGCGGACTCTTTACTTCAACATCACCCTTTCCCATAATACTGCTCATCATAACACTTTAGGGAAAATGTGGGAATGTTTAAAAAGAAAGTCCTTGATTTAGTTTTTTAGTATTGTAAAGATACTGCTGACCTGTGCTTCATTTTTAACTGTGTAAACTTTTTCCTTTTTTTAACAAGAGTTTATCATTCAATGAAGTGAATTAAAGGTTGCATAACTGTTAATATTTTTGTTTAAAAATGTAGATTTTTTTTAAGCTGTAGAACTGTTATCTGTAATATTGTGCTGTAGAAATGTTAGATACTTTGAAAATTTGCACATTTTTGTGCAGTCCTACAGTACCACAGTCTTGTTAGATATTAATTTTGTAGTTTTATTTGGTTTTTTTTTCCTTTAAGAAAATATTAATTGTAATCAGTTACATCAAAATGGGGCTTTTGGTTTCTTTTGGAATCAACAGGGAGGCGCAAAGTATAAAGATGCTGCTAGCACACACACACACACGCACACATATGCACATGCACACTCACACCCTCTCTCTTTTATATATATATGTATGTATTACTGTCTACCCTTTTCTGACTCTCTGTATAGTTGCAGAGAATACAGATGGATTCAGATACAGATTCACACACATGCACATAAACATATCAGTCCTTACCTACCTGGATTTATCAAAGCATTAGGAAAGTTTTTCCACATACTACGATTATATCAAACTGCAATTTGATCACCTCTGAATTTTCAAGGTCCATAAACTTCTGTTTCCAAGGGAAGTGAGGAATGCACATCATTGATATTTGAATGCCATCTCTGTCCCAAATAATATTTCTATCCACATTTCCACTTGAATACACACATGCACACATACAGAGCACACACATGCACACATGCACACCCGCACACAGAGTATGTGATTTAGGCTTCAAGTGAAGTTCAATATTTGTAACACTATAGTGCAATAAGAAATCATATTATTAAATGTAGGAGGTGTGCATGTAGGAAAGGTCAGTGCATATCCCTTTAGGAGGGGAGAATGTTGTAATATACTAGGTATTAAGATGTTTTAAAATTGTATTCAATAGTATACTGTCTATAGTGTGCGCTATATAATTTACATTTATCGTATGTAACAGGGCAAAGCCAAACACACATTGCTCTGTGAAGTCAAATGTTTTGTGGCATACAGCATTGTTTGGGGATGCTGGGGTTTATTTTAATTTTACATTTAGAGTGCCTTATATTTGATGCCTATTTTGAATAGTATTTCTTTAAGTTAGCCTTCGTTTGTATTTAGTTTAGTTTGTTTATATCTCTGTTGTTCTTTTCAAACATTTTAATACATGTACCAGACAATTTTGAAAAATATGCATTTCCAGTTTCTAATCAAGTATGGATGGTAATAAATGATAACCCAAAACACATAGGTAGTCAAGGCCCTTTATCTTTCCATATTTCTAATAACAGAATAGCCCACAAATTGGAAATCTTTTTCTGGTTGGCTTTTCAAACACCCTTTGTTACTGGTTATAGTGTTATCTGTCATTGCCGAGATGTAGCAGCACAGTAGCAGTAGCTGACATCAGCAGTGCTTATGCATCTTTTTTTTCTTTTCTTTCCTTNGAAGTATTATAGAAGGCTACCTCAGAATGAAATTCTATAATTTACATCTGAACCAGAGAAGAATGTGCACTATGTTTCTTTCTCTTCTTCTTTCTTGATTTATACGTTGAAATAATTATTGAAGTGCCAGGTTATGTAGTGTGGTCATGTTCTTCAACTCAAATATAGGAAATCAGAAATATGAAACAAAATGTCATTTTGAAAACATAGACTAAGGAAGATTCCTGCACATAGGATCTGTACAAGGATCAGTGCATTTTCCCTAGCAGACTGTATTACAAGCTCCAACAAAAATAAAGTAGTAAAAGAAATACAAAAAAAGCAGAGCCAATTTGTGAGAAAAACTGTTGTAAAACTAAATACTCCTTTCAGGTTTTTGTTTCTTATGATAGCTTTTAGCATCATTGATGTGCATTCCACTTTCTGTATTCCAATATATGCATTTGACAGTTAATTTAAATTGTGACCATCTTTGTCTACATACATCATACATTTCCAAGCTTAAAATTGGTTTCATCAGCATAACCAGTACGGTGCTATTATTTACATTTGTATGTGTAGTTATGTCTAATTTTGTAATTAGTTGCAATAGGGAAAAAACCCCACAAAATATATAAAAATGATTTATACAGAAGTTTAATTTAGCTCTTTTTGAAAAAGTTATTTGAGTGGTTGGATAGCAGAGAAGATGGCTGGAGAAAGGAGTGACCCTCTAAGGAGATTTGCACTTTCTATGTATACCTTTGTACTATGCACTGCCCTATTGATTCTACACCCAATAATAACTTGAACCCATCTGTAAGAAATTGCTTACAAAATCCACTCGTATGTATTTAAAAGACACAGAACATGTAAGAAGGAAAAAAAAAAGCAACTTTTTTTTTCCTTTTATTCTCTCCCATTTTTCTTTATGTTTAATTTTTTATTTTTTCTTTTCTTTTTCTTTTTTTTTCCCCTTGGTGCCCTGATACTCCACAGATATCAGAAGGCTGCAGGTCTCATTATAACCATCCGTTATGTGGCTTTGCCATTCAAGCTTGGAGTGTCTTTACAAAGATAATAAAAACTTGTGTTCTTTGCTCTTGTTTTGGATGCATAGACTGAAAAACTTTAAAAAATTACCTTGTAAAATGGCTTGTTAAAAAAGATACAATTACCTCTAATTAGTAGTACGCGTAAATGTTTTACAGAATGAAAGGCGTGCTTTTTATTTTCTTACTTCGTTACATTGGTGGCAAAAGAAAGTCTGTATGAAAATCAGTTCTTTGCTGACACAAGTTCCATTTGTTACAGATGAATTCTAATAAAATGTCAGTGTTATGCAGCCCTGGTCTTCTTTCTTAAGCAGTACTTTTGAAATCAAAACTTGTTTGGTCCCTCTTGGTGATAAAGGAGTTTAATTGGAACTACAAAGCAGTCATTAATCTTCTTAACTAGCTGTTGGACAGTGGAAAATGCATTCTTAGGTTAGCAAATATATATCATCTTCAGCAGCAAGCTTTAAGCCAGCATAGGCAAACCCTTTGGCATAAATTCTCACAGCTTCATGAGCTTAATTGAAATTATCACACTTTACATGCCTCTGGAGTTCCCCTTTGTGCTTTAGAAANCAGTGCTTATGCATCTTTTTTTTCTTTTCTTTCCTTTTCTTTTTAATTTTTTTTTTTCAAATTTATTTTGGGCCAAGTCCTGCTCATTCACTTGTGTCAACAGATTGCTAAAGTCAAACCCTTGCTTTCAGTGGGAAGGTTCATGTAAGGCTAGCAAGAATGAGCCCACATGACATATTGGAGATTGATAGGTTTTATTTCCAGAAAAAGGAAAATTCTCTAAACAGCAGAAAGTACTTTTTGAGACTCCTTCTAGAATGCCATTTACATTAACCTTGATCACATGTGTTCTGTCATTGTCAGTACATCAGCATCAAAGGATGCTTTCTTTGGGGTTTCTAATAGGAGCATTGATGTGGCTTCTCAATGTGGTCTCAACATTTTTTGTTCTTCTTCCAATTTTCCCACTCCTATGAGAAATATCAATAAGAAAGACCAAACTCCGGCAATTGTATTTGAGCACTTTTGTAAGGAAAAAGAAACCCAAACCAAAAAAATCAAAACAAATATAAATATATATATATATATATGGAATAGAAGTATTATAGAAGGCTACCTCAGAATGAAATTCTATAATTTACATCTGAACCAGAGAAGAATGTGCACTATGTTTCTTTCTCTTCTTCTTTCTTGATTTATACGTTGAAATAATTATTGAAGTGCCAGGTTATGTAGTGTGGTCATGTTCTTCAACTCAAATATAGGAAATCAGAAATATGAAACAAAATGTCATTTTGAAAACATAGACTAAGGAAGATTCCTGCACATAGGATCTGTACAAGGATCAGTGCATTTTCCCTAGCAGACTGTATTACAAGCTCCAACAAAAATAAAGTAGTAAAAGAAATACAAAAAAAGCAGAGCCAATTTGTGAGAAAAACTGTTGTAAAACTAAATACTCCTTTCAGGTTTTTGTTTCTTATGATAGCTTTTAGCATCATTGATGTGCATTCCACTTTCTGTATTCCAATATATGCATTTGACAGTTAATTTAAATTGTGACCATCTTTGTCTACATACATCATACATTTCCAAGCTTAAAATTGGTTTCATCAGCATAACCAGTACGGTGCTATTATTTACATTTGTATGTGTAGTTATGTCTAATTTTGTAATTAGTTGCAATAGGGAAAAAACCCCACAAAATATATAAAAATGATTTATACAGAAGTTTAATTTAGCTCTTTTTGAAAAAGTTATTTGAGTGGTTGGATAGCAGAGAAGATGGCTGGAGAAAGGAGTGACCCTCTAAGGAGATTTGCACTTTCTATGTATACCTTTGTACTATGCACTGCCCTATTGATTCTACACCCAATAATAACTTGAACCCATCTGTAAGAAATTGCTTACAAAATCCACTCGTATGTATTTAAAAGACACAGAACATGTAAGAAGGAAAAAAAAAAGCAACTTTTTTTTTCCTTTTATTCTCTCCCATTTTTCTTTATGTTTAATTTTTTATTTTTTCTTTTCTTTTTCTTTTTTTTTCCCCTTGGTGCCCTGATACTCCACAGATATCAGAAGGCTGCAGGTCTCATTATAACCATCCGTTATGTGGCTTTGCCATTCAAGCTTGGAGTGTCTTTACAAAGATAATAAAAACTTGTGTTCTTTGCTCTTGTTTTGGATGCATAGACTGAAAAACTTTAAAAAATTACCTTGTAAAATGGCTTGTTAAAAAAGATACAATTACCTCTAATTAGTAGTACGCGTAAATGTTTTACAGAATGAAAGGCGTGCTTTTTATTTTCTTACTTCGTTACATTGGTGGCAAAAGAAAGTCTGTATGAAAATCAGTTCTTTGCTGACACAAGTTCCATTTGTTACAGATGAATTCTAATAAAATGTCAGTGTTATGCAGCCCTGGTCTTCTTTCTTAAGCAGTACTTTTGAAATCAAAACTTGTTTGGTCCCTCTTGGTGATAAAGGAGTTTAATTGGAACTACAAAGCAGTCATTAATCTTCTTAACTAGCTGTTGGACAGTGGAAAATGCATTCTTAGGTTAGCAAATATATATCATCTTCAGCAGCAAGCTTTAAGCCAGCATAGGCAAACCCTTTGGCATAAATTCTCACAGCTTCATGAGCTTAATTGAAATTATCACACTTTACATGCCTCTGGAGTTCCCCTTTGTGCTTTAGAAATGTATCACTACACTGAGAAAATAGATTTCTCTCTATTCATAGGTGCAACTCAGAGTGCAAAATATCCACATATTTGAGGTGAATTGTGAATTTTAAATTACTACAGAATTGGAAGCTTCTGGGGTAAATCCAAAGTCACTCTTTAGAATCCAGTAACTGAAATTGTGGCAAGCTGTCTTGACTTTTGACTGATTTCTGCTGTGCACTGCATATGCAGACTGTGCAAATGTGAGTCTGTGAGGCTACTATCCAAATACTGGGGTAGAGTTTTTAAAGACTGGAGAAGATTTAGATGAATAAACACACCAGGTGTATTGAGGCAAGCTACAAGAGGCATGGCATGGCAATCTACTCAAAGAAAACAAGTCTTGCGCTGTCTGCTTGTTTTGAAAGAAGGCAGGTTTTCTCTCCAAGGTTACTTTGTGTAAGGCAATACAGTCTATTAGCAATTAGTATTAACTACATGTTAATAAAGAATTATCTGTGCTGGAAGGATGTGCAAGACATTAACATTAGGATGATTCTAAGAACACGTAATGTTCTTGGCCTAATTTCCACTTTTAAGATGGTGATAATAGTGTAAATGTGAAGCCTTGGTATTCTTACAGAGGCCTATTACTGTTTTTCCACTGACTTCTGTGGATTTTACAATTACTGAATTGCAGGCTGCCTTTGACTTGAACCTTTTTTGCATAGTCTGTGCAAGGTGGTATAGATCTGTGTTTTCTAAGGGTTTCTTTAACTATCTGAGTGGCTTTAGATGGTACCTTTTAATGTCGGCATTGACTTCTTTGGATTTTCCTGTTCTGTGCGTCTAGCATGGACCATAATAAAGTGTGAAAATGAGTATTGACAAAAATATTTGGCTGTGTATGGCTTAATAACTTTTAAGTTAATGGGGTTTTAACAAAAGTAATTCTAATTCATGATTAACACAGAAAAAAGTTGTCATGTACTTCGAGATCATTGCTGTTCAGAAATGCTGTTGAGATGTGAAATTAACCCATTCAAAGCAAAGCAATAGCTACAGACTTTCAAGCAAAAAAACATTTATGTCTTTTCTATATTATACAATTGCTTGGACCAAATTCCCAAATTCCCAGAATCTTTGTTCATTCATGCTAGTATCTCTCCATATGGGTCAGTCCTGATTCTAGGTAATAAGGGATTTCTATCTCTAAATTTACTCATTGCCTGCTTCACTCAGTCTGTGCAGACTGAAGTGGGACATGCAGTGAGCTATGGGTAATATGATAAACAAAGTACTGAAAAAAGTACTGATAAGGAATGTATGAAAAAAATTGTTCATTAACCAGTGCCCAGAAGAGTTTGCTAACAACTGGATCAGTACCTAGTAAACCCTGAAGAACATTATAGCTGTCACTGGTCAAAAATGGAACAGGAATAAATCTTTTTAGATACTGCTGTCTTTTTTATTTCAGATGCAAACATGCCTTTTCCCCCCACCACCCCACCCTTAACCAGTTTTATAAGCAGAATGAAATTAAATTATTCTTCCCAGACTTAGGAATTTTGAGGAAAATAACCAGCAAATTTGCTGATGTGAAAGCCAACATACCAGTGATAAATCACTTCCTCTTCCACAACACTTAAATGAAAAGGAAAAAAAATAAAAGAAGATTTATCTTGCCCACGAAATTGCTGAATTCTATGAAATAGCTTTGCATTTTGAAACCTTGAAATGTGACAGCTTTAGATAATTCAACAACAGCACTGGATCGAATTGGCAAAAATGTGCACAGAAGATAGCAAATGATATCAATACTACTTTCACTGTCAAAGAATATTTTTAAAGCAGTTTCAGAAGTTTGAAAGACTGATATTTTGATAATTCTTTTACTTTGCATGGGAAAATAAAACACTGATGGGGTGTGAAGCCATAGCAAAATTTCATGCAAAGACCTGTGTCAAAATTTTATTGTATTTTTTAAAATTAAATTTTGGGTTGTTTTCTTGTTTTACTACATTTTTTTTTTTCTTGAGGAGGGACTATTGATGCAGTGCTACTGCAGCTGTTTGGAAAGTTATTTGATTCAAAACCTAAAAGATTTGAATATCACCTAGCTATACTAATATTCAAGATAATTTATTCTTTAAACTATTCTGTGTTTTCAACAAGTTGGTTCTGTCCTCCAAATATGCTTATGAAGAGTACCATAGTAGAATGCAAAATGTTTTTCTATCACTAATGCAATGAGTCAAGATGGAAGAAAACATCTGCTGACTAGCTTTCAGAGGAAAGCAGAATGATAACCTGCAAATGCAGCATTGTAGTGAATAGAGATCATTTTACATCTAGACTATAAATAGGATGCTTTTGAACCCAAAATGCATTCAGCTTGCTTCTGTCAGCAGAAGTCTTAATTATTGTAGTTGGAATGCGCAAACAACCTTTCTTTGCCAATAAAAGTACTTCGTTGTATAGTCAACAGCCTTATTGGATATAAAATGTAAATCTTTAACATTAAAACTGCCTGGAAATGCCTTTCATTCTCTCATACATAAAAAAAAGAGAACAGAATATAAGATTTTCTTCATCAGAAGAAATTATTCGAAAACATATCAGAGTTCTATACTTCTGGTCTTCCAAAATCCAGTTTACTCCTAAATCTAAAGGAGTTGTATGAGCCCAGCATTCTACTGTAGCAGGCAGTTCACAAACACAGAGCAAGTTCTCATCCATGCAGTAAAAGAAAGCCAAACATCATCTAGAAGCTCTAG
The DNA here is from genome assembly GCA_013400255.1 of Sitta europaea. NCBI lineage: Eukaryota > Metazoa > Chordata > Aves > Passeriformes > Sittidae > Sitta > Sitta europaea. The sequence goes on from VXBS01005022.1 coordinate 151,771, forward strand.
GTAGGATTTTCAAGTTCACAAGCCACATCGGCCTTATCACTGACACTAAACCCAAACCAGCCAGCTTGCACTACCACTGCAAAGCATCTAGTGCAGGCATCGTGATACTTCAAATTATGCACACCGAAACCAGAAATAGTGACTGACGTTGAGTACATCACTGAATACAGATGTGGCTAATCAGAAATCTTTCACTGCTTCTGTTTCATACACGTAAAACTTTTATCAATGCAACATCCTCTCACTATTTTGTCAATGCAACATCCTCTCACTAGTCCACATTTCCAAAGACTATTTCGTGAGCATTTTGCACATTCGCACCTCCTGTTTAAAATCCTCTTATTCCATTTTGTCTGTAAAAGTTTCCTATTTCATTTTCATCAAATACTTATTTATACATGTTCTTTGATTGTTTCCTTTAAAGCTTAGTCCTTCACAGTTTTAGAGAACTCCTAGTGAATGCACAGCACCTTGCAGAAAACTGGAAAGACAGATTGAGACCCAAACCTACATACTCAGGCTAGAGGGAGAAATTCATTGGCCCTTGTAGAAATACAGCCACATTGTAGAATATAGCTGCAGAATAAGTCTTATGTAATAAGTAGGCATCTGGGCAGCATATCAGCATGGTGAAGTAGGTCTCTCTCTTAGATAAGAGCTAAAACATGGACTTCAATTTAAATCTAATATAGGTATGGAAACAATATTCCAAGTGGTATTTGGGGTGGTTTGAGTTTGGTTCATTGTGGTTTGATAGTTGTAGGGCTTTTTATAAAAGGCCTATAATATTTATTCAAAATCAGAAGTTGGGGGTTTCTTTTGTTTTGTCTGGTCCTGTGTTTGTTTACTTCATAGCAGCTCTTATGATACTTTGTTTTAGATTTGGGACTGAAACAGTGTTCATAACACACCAATGCTTTCCTTACAGCAAAGCAATGTTGGGGTATTGAGGTCGTTACTCAACCAGCTATTAGTCTGGGGGTACCCAAAAGGTTGGCAGAGAACACAGCTGGGACAGCTGACAAAAGGGAAATCCTATACCAAATGATGTTGTGTTCATCAATAAAAAAGGGGGTAAAACAACAAGAAAGGTAAACGTTCAGAGTTAGGCATTTCCAAATAGCCATTGTATGTGATGCCTTGCTTTCCTGGAAAGGGTTAAATATCTGCCTGCTGATGGGAAGCAGTGAATTAATTTCTTTGTTTTCACATGCGCCATCTAGTTTGCATATGAAACTGTCTTTATCACGATCCATTTTTAATTTTGCCATCTGATCTCTCCCCATCCCACTGAGGGGTGAAGTGAGCAAACCGCTGTGTGGAGTTTAACTGCTGCCTGTGATTAACTCACAGCATTTTGCTATAGATTTTTATTGGCAGTTGTAACTTCCAAGGTAGATATTGAACAGAAATTTCAGATCATCTTCCTGGGGACAAAATTGCAGAGAAATATTTTCTGCAGACTCAGTGCAGAAACAGCACAAAGAAAACAATGGTCAAGTACAGGGATTACAAAATGGGAAACAGAATGTTACTGTCTAAAAACTGGATTAATAAGGTGCAAGGGATAAACACTGCAACAAAGATATTAACTTTAACTGACTAAAGGTCAATTTTTGCAAACACTATAGAAAAAATACNATAAATCTTTTTAGATACTGCTGTCTTTTTTATTTCAGATGCAAACATGCCTTTTCCCCCCACCACCCCACCCTTAACCAGTTTTATAAGCAGAATGAAATTAAATTATTCTTCCCAGACTTAGGAATTTTGAGGAAAATAACCAGCAAATTTGCTGATGTGAAAGCCAACATACCAGTGATAAATCACTTCCTCTTCCACAACACTTAAATGAAAAGGAAAAAAAATAAAAGAAGATTTATCTTGCCCACGAAATTGCTGAATTCTATGAAATAGCTTTGCATTTTGAAACCTTGAAATGTGACAGCTTTAGATAATTCAACAACAGCACTGGATCGAATTGGCAAAAATGTGCACAGAAGATAGCAAATGATATCAATACTACTTTCACTGTCAAAGAATATTTTTAAAGCAGTTTCAGAAGTTTGAAAGACTGATATTTTGATAATTCTTTTACTTTGCATGGGAAAATAAAACACTGATGGGGTGTGAAGCCATAGCAAAATTTCATGCAAAGACCTGTGTCAAAATTTTATTGTATTTTTTAAAATTAAATTTTGGGTTGTTTTCTTGTTTTACTACATTTTTTTTTTTCTTGAGGAGGGACTATTGATGCAGTGCTACTGCAGCTGTTTGGAAAGTTATTTGATTCAAAACCTAAAAGATTTGAATATCACCTAGCTATACTAATATTCAAGATAATTTATTCTTTAAACTATTCTGTGTTTTCAACAAGTTGGTTCTGTCCTCCAAATATGCTTATGAAGAGTACCATAGTAGAATGCAAAATGTTTTTCTATCACTAATGCAATGAGTCAAGATGGAAGAAAACATCTGCTGACTAGCTTTCAGAGGAAAGCAGAATGATAACCTGCAAATGCAGCATTGTAGTGAATAGAGATCATTTTACATCTAGACTATAAATAGGATGCTTTTGAACCCAAAATGCATTCAGCTTGCTTCTGTCAGCAGAAGTCTTAATTATTGTAGTTGGAATGCGCAAACAACCTTTCTTTGCCAATAAAAGTACTTCGTTGTATAGTCAACAGCCTTATTGGATATAAAATGTAAATCTTTAACATTAAAACTGCCTGGAAATGCCTTTCATTCTCTCATACATAAAAAAAAGAGAACAGAATATAAGATTTTCTTCATCAGAAGAAATTATTCGAAAACATATCAGAGTTCTATACTTCTGGTCTTCCAAAATCCAGTTTACTCCTAAATCTAAAGGAGTTGTATGAGCCCAGCATTCTACTGTAGCAGGCAGTTCACAAACACAGAGCAAGTTCTCATCCATGCAGTAAAAGAAAGCCAAACATCATCTAGAAGCTCTAGGTAGGATTTTCAAGTTCACAAGCCACATCGGCCTTATCACTGACACTAAACCCAAACCAGCCAGCTTGCACTACCACTGCAAAGCATCTAGTGCAGGCATCGTGATACTTCAAATTATGCACACCGAAACCAGAAATAGTGACTGACGTTGAGTACATCACTGAATACAGATGTGGCTAATCAGAAATCTTTCACTGCTTCTGTTTCATACACGTAAAACTTTTATCAATGCAACATCCTCTCACTATTTTGTCAATGCAACATCCTCTCACTAGTCCACATTTCCAAAGACTATTTCGTGAGCATTTTGCACATTCGCACCTCCTGTTTAAAATCCTCTTATTCCATTTTGTCTGTAAAAGTTTCCTATTTCATTTTCATCAAATACTTATTTATACATGTTCTTTGATTGTTTCCTTTAAAGCTTAGTCCTTCACAGTTTTAGAGAACTCCTAGTGAATGCACAGCACCTTGCAGAAAACTGGAAAGACAGATTGAGACCCAAACCTACATACTCAGGCTAGAGGGAGAAATTCATTGGCCCTTGTAGAAATACAGCCACATTGTAGAATATAGCTGCAGAATAAGTCTTATGTAATAAGTAGGCATCTGGGCAGCATATCAGCATGGTGAAGTAGGTCTCTCTCTTAGATAAGAGCTAAAACATGGACTTCAATTTAAATCTAATATAGGTATGGAAACAATATTCCAAGTGGTATTTGGGGTGGTTTGAGTTTGGTTCATTGTGGTTTGATAGTTGTAGGGCTTTTTATAAAAGGCCTATAATATTTATTCAAAATCAGAAGTTGGGGGTTTCTTTTGTTTTGTCTGGTCCTGTGTTTGTTTACTTCATAGCAGCTCTTATGATACTTTGTTTTAGATTTGGGACTGAAACAGTGTTCATAACACACCAATGCTTTCCTTACAGCAAAGCAATGTTGGGGTATTGAGGTCGTTACTCAACCAGCTATTAGTCTGGGGGTACCCAAAAGGTTGGCAGAGAACACAGCTGGGACAGCTGACAAAAGGGAAATCCTATACCAAATGATGTTGTGTTCATCAATAAAAAAGGGGGTAAAACAACAAGAAAGGTAAACGTTCAGAGTTAGGCATTTCCAAATAGCCATTGTATGTGATGCCTTGCTTTCCTGGAAAGGGTTAAATATCTGCCTGCTGATGGGAAGCAGTGAATTAATTTCTTTGTTTTCACATGCGCCATCTAGTTTGCATATGAAACTGTCTTTATCACGATCCATTTTTAATTTTGCCATCTGATCTCTCCCCATCCCACTGAGGGGTGAAGTGAGCAAACCGCTGTGTGGAGTTTAACTGCTGCCTGTGATTAACTCACAGCATTTTGCTATAGATTTTTATTGGCAGTTGTAACTTCCAAGGTAGATATTGAACAGAAATTTCAGATCATCTTCCTGGGGACAAAATTGCAGAGAAATATTTTCTGCAGACTCAGTGCAGAAACAGCACAAAGAAAACAATGGTCAAGTACAGGGATTACAAAATGGGAAACAGAATGTTACTGTCTAAAAACTGGATTAATAAGGTGCAAGGGATAAACACTGCAACAAAGATATTAACTTTAACTGACTAAAGGTCAATTTTTGCAAACACTATAGAAAAAATACATGTCTACAAATAAAGCTCACAGATGAGGACTTTAGACCTTCTGAAGACATTGCTTTTATGTGTGGTACTCACAGGAATGCATCACCAACCCTGGTCTGTCAGACTAATTGAAGAATTAATCCAAGGTGGAAAGCCTCTTCAAAGAAGGGAAAGAACTACTATCCTTCCTGCCCACTACTTCATAGATCAAATGCATGTACAAATACTCTTAAGATAAGAGAACACATTTGAAGCCTTTCTAAAGTTTAAAATTAATGATATTTACTTATTAAGAAGATATAAATTAACCATCTAGAAGAAAACAAAATCCCATCTTCAATAAAAGATTTTTGTTTCCTGTTTTGAGCGCCTTACTAATGGGGTTTTAACTAATAAAGTAATATGCCAAATGCAAGATGTTTGGTAAATATCTGATGTTTGGTAATTATTTAAGGACATGTGAAAAAGTTTGTGTAAACTTGTTATGTCTGACTAATTTAACATGTGCTTTTTAGAATGAACATTGGGGCGCTATGTACAGACAGGATTTTTCAACTCTTAAAATTGACTCTAAATTATGGAGATAGAATGGCTATTAGAAATGATGTTAATTTATTCTTTAGAAGTCTTTTGTTAAGTTACTGTTTCTTGACAGTGTCTTCTGAGGACCCAGCTGGACATATTCTTTTGCCTGATTTCAAAATTGTTTTTTTAAACAAGTAAATAACACATTGTGGATTTGTGTTAATTTCATAATTACTAGGAGTAAATTCTGAAAGGGCTAAAGGCTAATTACCTGCTG
>VXBS01005027.1:2898-14733 GCA_013400255.1 Sitta europaea
ATATTTTATAAAATATTAAAAAAATATTTCATAGTATTTTTTAATAGTCATTTATCCCCAGGACATGGGCATGACCCTGAGGGTGCCAGAGCTCCAGGAGCCTTTNAAATGCTGTTTTTCTCTAATAGGGACTGCAGTGGAAATAGTCATTTTTTAATAGTATTTTATATTATATAGTATTTTATNATTTTTGGGGGATTTACAGAGCCAGGGCTTGGATTCCACAATTCCTCCCACTCAGGATATTCCACAATTTACCCTTTTCAAATATTCACCTTATCCAAGCAGGAAGAAACACTCTGAAAAGCCTTTGTTTTTTCCTTTTTTTTTTTTTTAATTTTTTGGGGAGTGGAGACAATGTCCTCCCTCTCCTTCTTCACTTAGGCCAGTGACTTGAAAGAGAAATAAAATAAATCATAGGAAAATGTCCTGCTGCATCCAGTAATCCCCCAGTGTCTGGGAATTGCCCCTGTAAAGAGATTATTGTTCATCCTTTGACATCCAGAGCTGTTCCCCTCCTCAGGAACCCTGGCTTCCTTCTGGGAATTATCCTAAATCCCATTTTTTTGAAGAGAAATGGGATTATTCTCTGAGAGTTCATCATTATTAACTCAATTGAAGGGATTAAGGGACAAAAGGCATCGAGTGGTTTCTGGTGACTGGAATTTGCTGCTTTCCTCAGGAATTCTTTGGATGGATCGTGTTTGCAGATCAGGAATTCTTTTTTCCTTTGGGATCACAAATTCCTACTGGTGTGTTTGCAGCAGTTTCTTGGTTCTTTAGGAAAGTTCTGATGGAAATTCTGCATTTTATGTGAAATTCCTGTGGATTTTTGGCCTTGACCACCTAAATTTGAAGGAGCTTTCCCTCAAATTTTCCCATTTTGAATTTCTTTCTTTTGTGTTTTACTTTTTGTTCCATTTCCACTCAAGTTTAATCTCCAAACACCTTTTTTCTTTTTTCCTTTTATTATTTTGATTGCAATAATTTTTATTTTTCAGCATTTCAGCCTGAATTTAGAGATCCTGGTGCCAAAATGAGCAGCGATTTTCTCTTGGATATTGAATCACCTGGGACTGCAGCACCAATAATTGGGGTTTTTTTTAAGCCCTCTAAATTCACCTGTGAAAAAACACTTTTCTGAGCAGCCTAGACTTAGACTCAGAACCAGTTTTAAAGGTTTTTAAGGATTTAAAAGTTTTAAATGCTTTGTGTTGGCATTAAATATTGGGCAAGGAATTGATCTGGGCTTGGACAGACAGGATCCAGCCCATGGAAATTCTGTATCAATATAAAATTAGATAATTAATGATCACAATTATGAGGGGGAGACTGATGAGTTTGGATTTTTGACGTGGATCCTTCATCCCTTTGGCCTCGGAGAGGTCAGGATGTGGCTTTTCCTTCCTGGCTCTGCTGCTCTGCAAATGGAAAAATATTTGGAAATCCTGTTTTGGAGCCTCAGCCTCTGCTTTCTTTCCCTTTTCAGCACACTTGACTCCAGCCAAGTTCTCCTTTGTCTCACAAACCAAAAAAAAAGAGGGAAAAAGAGAAGTTTTCTTGAAATTACAACAGGAGTGCGAGGAGAAATGATGCACTCATCACCTAAAAAAAAAGGGGAAAAAAATCACTTTCCCTGCTGTCTGGACATGCAAAAGAAAGCAGCCAGCAAAAAACGCTGAGGAAAAGGAATAAACGCCATCCCTGTGGTGCCCCTGGAAATGTGGAGCGTCCGGCTTTGCTCCTGTTCTGCTTCCAGTGAGGCGGCTGCCAAATCTGCCCTGCCTTGGGGGCAGAACCCCCGGGAAAATCCGGGAGCTGGGAGGGATCCTGGAATCCCCACGGCAGGAAACAGGGAAAGCAAACACAGCTTCCTCCATGGATGTGCACAGCAGCTGGAAATTCCGGGCTTCTCTTTGGTTTTGCTGTTGGATTGCTTTTTATTCCCTCTCACCTTGCTGCTTCCTTCTCCTATCCCGAATGGGTGGGGATTCCCGCCATAGCCAAGCTCACTTCCAAGGTATTTTTAATTTAAAATTTAAAAANAAATAATTAAAATATTATTTTTTGGAGGCAAAATCAGATTTTCATTTCTGCTGGGAATGGGAAATGGCACAGGCAGGGATCAGTGTGGGGCTCTGCTGCTCACACACATCCACACCCAAATCCCTGCACCTTGGAATTGCATCTTAAATTTGTGAATACCCCAGGGAAATAAACCCACCCTTGCTCATCCAATGGAAAATTCGCTGTTTTTCAGTTGCCCTGAGTGCTGCTTTGCTTTCCCAAGCTCGGAATGCCACAGGGATGAACCCCTGCATCCATTGGCAGAGATAAAAATGGGAAGGAATTATTTCTGGGGAACTTTGGGACAGTGGGAGGTGTCCCTGCCCATGGCAGGGGTGGAACTGGGTGGGATTTCAGTTCTCTTCCAACCCATTCCATGGCTCCAAAATTCTGTGTTTTCCCTGAAGCACAAAAGCCCTTGAGCTGCAAAACCCTCCAGGTAAAAATATCTGAAATATGGCAGATTTGGGCTTGATTTTCATTATTTTGTTTTTTTGTCCCTTACTCTGGGAATGATCTTGACACCCCAACCTTGGGAGGCAGCCAGTGCTGACAAAGTCCAGGTAAAAAATGGATCCTGTTCTTCCAAGAGGATTGGGAGGCTTGGCTACAAATTTGAGACCATCCCTGCTCAATCCTTGGAATTCTTAACATTTATTAAATGTTAAAATCCCAAAAGCAGTGAGCTCTCAGAGAATTGAACCTGTGAGCAAAGCTTGGAATTAAACACAGGGTTCCACCTGAGACCCTGGGGAAAATTGCCAAATTTAGATATTAGAAGCAAAAATGTAGATTTGTAGTTTGAGTAAAAACGTGTCAAGCTGAACACTAGAAAGTTTAGAGTTTAAAATNGTATTTTTAATTTAAAATTTAAAAAAAACACGCTAAAAAAATTTTAAAGTTATTTCTCGGTGTAAAACCCAGCAAATTCCCTTAAGGGGAATAAAAATAATAATAAGTATTATTATTATTTATAATATAAATAATAGAAATAATAATAAATANGGCAGGGGTGGAACTGGGTGGGATTTCAGTTCTCTTCCAACCCATTCCATGGCTCCAAAATTCTGTGTTTTCCCTGAAGCACAAAAGCCCTTGAGCTGCAAAACCCTCCAGGTAAAAATATCTGAAATATGGCAGATTTGGGCTTGATTTTCATTATTTTGTTTTTTTGTCCCTTACTCTGGGAATGATCTTGACACCCCAACCTTGGGAGGCAGCCAGTGCTGACAAAGTCCAGGTAAAAAATGGATCCTGTTCTTCCAAGAGGATTGGGAGGCTTGGCTACAAATTTGAGACCATCCCTGCTCAATCCTTGGAATTCTTAACATTTATTAAATGTTAAAATCCCAAAAGCAGTGAGCTCTCAGAGAATTGAACCTGTGAGCAAAGCTTGGAATTAAACACAGGGTTCCACCTGAGACCCTGGGGAAAATTGCCAAATTTAGATATTAGAAGCAAAAATGTAGATTTGTAGTTTGAGTAAAAACGTGTCAAGCTGAACACTAGAAAGTTTAGAGTTTAAAATTTAAGATATAGAAGCAGCTACAAAGATAATAAGGAGTTTTAAAGTGTAGAATGATGAGTTTGTGTGCCATTGGATGATTGGTTAAGAAAGTCCACACTTTCTTATGTATATAACAAAATAACAGATTATTGGGTTAAAAACATAAATATTCCTGGTGGCAGTATTTTATTGGTTAATCAAACCTTAAAATGACTGGTCACCAAAATTCCTGTGACCTCCTGAGCCACGAGGCAGAGCTGTGAGCTGAACCCCCCTCCCTGCCTGTGCAGAAAATAAAAAAATAAACTTCAGCACCTAAAGCAGCTCAGCATCTCTAATTTCTACTGTCCATAAACTCCCCAGTAGCTGAGTTTTTTCTTGTCCCACTCTCTGGCAGTCTGAACCCATTCCCTGTGTCCTGTCCCTCCAGCCCTGCAGAACCCCCATCCTATTTTGGCAAACTGGGGTTGAGCAGGCTGAAAGAAGTTTTAATTCCTCCGTGTCAGTGGCTGCAGATGTGGCCAGAGGTGTGGATTCCATCCCCAGCTGCTGGAACCAGGTGGAGCAGTGTTCTTCATCTCCTCCAGGACCCAGCCCTCAGAACTCCAGGGGGGAATCCTCTGTCCATGGGCAGCTGTTCCAAACCAGCTGGTGTTGTATTGCACTAGTTAGATGGTTTGTTATAAATGCACACTGGGGGACTAATAATTGTTTTTATTATATTCACATGGGCTATCTGAAATCCCCTTTTCCTAACCTCGTGGTGTGGCCTTCCCATCCTGACCTTTCCCCTCTGCATGTCTCCCACTGGCTGTATTCCCTTTTACCCCANTTATTGTCATTGTCCTCCCAGAGAACTGGCATTGCTGTCCCAGAGCTTGGCCTGAGAGCCCCTGAATGTCCCAGGGAGAACAATTCCGAGGGAGGGGGTTTGCACTCTGCATGCCAGGGGAGGCTCCTGCCCTCCTCAGCACACACCTGCCCTTCACCCCAGGAGAGCCCCAGTCCCACTCCCCACACCCTGACCCACAGAGCTCTGCAGGAAGCCAACCCCTCCTCACCCATCTCTTCCCAGCTCAGGGAGGATGTGAATGGAACAGGGCACTTGAAAATGATTTGTACACAAGTCCTGAGGAGTTCCATGGCAGTGGGAGCTGCCTTAGGAACCAGGATGGTGCCAGCCCACGAGCTCAGGGAACTTCTGGAGGCAGGGAAGCTCATCCAGGGATCAACAGCAGCATTTTTATTTTAATTCCCCTAATAAAAAACTGTTATTGCTATCCCAGAGCCTGGTCTGAGAGCCCCTGAATGTCACAATGAGAACAATTCAGAGGGAGGGGGTTTGCATTCCCCATCCCTGCCCTCCTCAGCACACACCTGCCCTTCACACCAGGACACTCCTCGAGCTGTTGGCAGCCAGGGAAGTTCTTTTTCCCCTCCAGACTCCCTCTGGAGATGCATTCCCAGAAACTCCAACCCCTCAGAGCCATGAGCTCCTGCCATGGGCAGCCCTTGGCTCCTGCCCCGTGCTGGTCACAGCTCCCCAGTGGAGACAGCGAGGCTGGGAGAGGTTTCCTCCAGGATGGCAAAATTTGGGCTCATCTGGGATCATTTCACTCCTCAGACAGACACAGCTGCTCACTGAGGCCCCTTTCTCCCAAATATTTATGCCCAGGAGTAATTTCAGGAGCATTAAGAACGAGCTGAGAGGGCCCAATCCTGCCTTCACAGCAGAAAATCCTTTTCCAAGAGTTACATCCACACTCCCATGCCTTTTTCAGGGTGTATGGACTTCAAGAGGTGCTCGATTTTTGAGGTGAAGGATGAGATTTCCCCACTCTCTGTGTCTGGTTTAATTTGCTATCAGTGGACAGATATTTGGTGAGGGTTGCCCAGATCCTTTGTGTAAAATTAATGGTCAATAATTTGGTTTCTGATTGTATTTGCAGTTCTTCCTCTTTCTAAAAATAATAAAAGCCATGACAGCCGTGGTCCTCTTTTGGGTTTGTTGCACACAAAAATACAACAGCACTGAGGCTTGAAAAATCAGCTTTATCCTCAACTTTATAAAAGTTTTATGAGGTGTAAAACCCCTGAAACAACAAATTTTCTCCTGGAAATGATGACTGGAGCAAAACTAACAGATGTTGGTCTAATACTCCTAAAAACAGGGAGCATGGAATTTCAGCTCAGCTAAAAACACGCTCTTTTGATTTCTTCATATTCCATTTTTAAAACCTTGGGGTTTCTGGGATGAACCAGATTTTAGGGATTCTGGGTGAGTTTTTCCCTTGGATTGTGAGGTTTGAGGAGGAAATGTGTTTGTATTTAGGAGCAAGCAAGTTCTTAGAGGGCTCACACCACATCCTCGCTGGTGTAAACTGGCCAGGACTAAAGGAGGTGATTTAATAAAATTAAACAAAACTTCCCATATTTATGGTTAGGGCTGGGGAATTCAGCTCAGCCTAAAGTGAGTTTGTTGATGTGAGGAGCAAAAAACCAGGGAAAAAAGGGAAAATCTTCTCAGTTAACCTGGTCAGGCTGGGTTTTCCAAGCAGGCTTTAATCACTGATCCCAGGGAATTAATTAATGAGGACATTCCCAGGAAACATTCTCTAAACTCCAGTACTGGGAGCCCAGCACATCCCATGGATTTGAAGCCCATCCTGAGCTGTCCCTGTGAAGCTGAGCTGGGAATTTGGCCACCAAAAGTGTCCCTGCAGTGGCCCAGGCCACACCTTTCCCTGAGTGGGACACTGGGAGTTATAAATGTCTTCCCTTAGGTTTCTCTCCTTGTTTTCTGCCTCTTCGCTGGAAAAAATGCAGGAGACAAACCAAACTGGGTTGGTTTAACTGGTTTGGGATATAAATTTATGGCCTGGGAGAGCTGGGGCTGTTCACCTGGAGGAGAGGTGGCTCAGGGGAAACCACAGAGCTCCTTCCTTTATAAAAGGAGGGACGGGGATTTTTTATAGGACATGGGGGAATGGTTTTAAACTGCTCAGAGGGCAGGGCTGGATGGGATTTGGGGCAGGAATTGTTCCCTGCAGGGGCTGGAATTGCCAGAGCAGCTGTGGCTGCCCCTGGATCCCTGGCAGTGCCCCAGGCCAGGCTGGACACTGGGGCTGGAGCAGCCTGGGGCAGGGGGATCGGATGATCTTTTAAGTTCCTTTCCATCCCAACCCATTCCATCAATGCCTTAAGTTTAGTCTTTCATATTTTTTCAGATTTTGCACTGCATTGATAAATAATTTTGAGCTCCACACCAGTTCTGCTCCAGCTCAGGCACAGAACAATCCTTGTCCAGCCCCAGAACCAAGGACCCTGCTGCAGCTCCAGGTCCAAAAAGTGCAAACAGCAGAGAGCAGAGGAGAGAATGTGGGAGGGTGGGACTGCATCCCCTGGGGCTGGAATTGCACAATTAACCCCAATGTGGGAAAGGAGCAGAACTGATAAAAGGGTGAAACTCCTGGCTGGGTCCATCTTGGGTGAATCCACAGCCAGGCTCTTGCACTGCCCAAGGTGGATCCTTTAAAGACCTTTTACTAAATCCCTGCTTTATTCCTTTAACTCTGCTCCAGGGCAGCCTCTCCAGGTATCTCCATAATTCCATGACCTCCCAGGGCTTCTCCTCATTTCCCTGCCCTGTCCCTGTGTCCCATCAGAGGGGCTGATTGTGTGAGCTCTTCACAGGGCACAGAGGATCTCAGGCTTTCAGGGACTGAGCCCCAAAAATTCACTGCATTTAACCTAAAACCATGGGAAAGGCTCCCAAAACTGAGTGAGAGCACTGAGAGAGAGTGTGGAGGGGAATGGAAGTGTGTTAGAGCACAGGGGGAAAAAATTAGAATTTAAGCTGGTGGGTTATAATAATATATATATGTAACAAGATGGAGGGTTTAGAACATCATCTTCTTCTTCTTCTTCTTCTTCTTCTTCTTCTTCTTCTTCTTCTTCACAAGTTTGGGTGATTTTGAGGGATTCATTGGAAAAATCAGCAGTGTGGGACATGGGTAGCTAGTTATTGGGTCAAAAGTTAAATTAGTTGGCATCTCATAATTCAGTAATGTAAACTTAAAACACCTTGAGGACAGAACTCTGCTCTCCATTTTTACTCTGTTAATTTAGCATAGAGGAGCACTCATGGTCAGTGAGGCTGTGACTGAGATTAAAAATAATAAACATCCAAGTCCAAACAAGAATTCTGCCTCTCACACTTTTAATCCTGACCCTGAGAAGAAGAACCTGATAGAGACAAAGGTTCCTCCACAACAGGGGACAACCCAAACACAACCAGCAGCTCCAAATTATTATCCCGAGGTGGGAACTGATCCTGGCTTTCTCTCCCTGCCTGCCTGAGCCCACCCAGCTGTGACTCAGCAGAGACCCCAGAGATGAATTCTGACCCCAAATCCTCCCTCTGCTGCCTCAACTGCTCCTTCCCAACTGTGGGAATGATTTCCTGGGATTGGTGCTGCATGATTCAGTGCTATGCAGGGAATCCCCTTGAAGCCCACGTGGATTGACTCATGCCTTGCTCATCGAGCCCACCTGCTCAGGGCATAACTGTGGTGGAAATCCACCCTGCCTTACATGGATGAGATTCCCAGCTGGAATGGCACATGGGGCCTGCTGGCAGCATGGAATTGGGGTGGTTTGTTGACCTTGGATTTGTTCTTCGTGACATTAATGCATGTATCAGTGTTGATTTATTGTGATTTAGTCCTGAAATATTCCGGATTTTCCTCCTGAGGAAAGGAGGGAGAATCAGTTGGTGAAGCTGAAGCCAAACTAGAAGGGATTAAAAAGGACAAGAAGAATTTTTCCATGGGAAGGGTGGTCAGGCATTGGAAGGTCTTCCCAGGGGAGGTTTGGAGTGCCCATCCCTGGAGGTGTCCAAGGAATGACTTGAAGAGGAAAAAAAAGGAGAGAAAAACAGAAATCCAAACCTCTTGTTTGGGAAGTTTACAGATGGATCAGGACAACTCTGACAGGAATAAAACAGAAATTCATGGATGGCACCAGGAGCCACCCAGCTTGGGGAAGATCCCAGTCCTTGTCCTCCGTGTAAAACATCCTTCACAGCAAATGTGGAGCCTCCCAGGGGTTCCAGCAGGGAATCTTCCCTGGAGCCTTTCTGAGGCTCTGAGGAAAATGAGATCCATGAAAATTGGCCAACTTGTACCTCAGAGAAATCTGATTCATCCCCCTCAAGATCTCACCTTGACTGAACAATAGAAAAAGTCACTACTTTACAGTGGGAGTGAAATTTTTGGACATTTTTCCTTGGTCTAAACTGAAAGTAAATTAGGGAAAAACTCCAATTAATTTCATTTAAGCCAATGAATGGGCAGTTTTGAAAATCCCTGTGGGGCAGGGACTGTGCTCTGCTCTGCCCTGGTGCCTTCCCAGCATTGCTGGGATGCATTTGGGGTTGTGCAGTGTGCTTTTCCACATCTTTGGCTGTCCAGAAGAAGGGTTGAGAAGGAAGGCACTTGGAATTTTTTGTCTTGGATTTTAACTTCAGTGAAGGACAGATTAGTACTACTAAACCTGGCTAACAAAATCTAAGAATTTAGGGGTTTTTTTCCTATTTTTATTCCTATATTTATAGGTTGTTTATTCCTAGATTTAAATCAACCAAAGGTGGCAACTCAAGTCAATCTCCACATAAAATAAAGCAAGGAGTGGAGGCACTGCTGCAGGACAATTCCTCCAGCTCCAGGGTAACCCTGAGAGCTGTGTCAGTCTTTTTGCAGGACTTTAAAGTAAAAATTTCCCACTACAAGCAAGCTGCAGGAGCTAAATATATCCTTCCTGTTTATTCTGTGTGTGATTTCAGCCCGAGCTGCAGCCCAGAAAACAAAAAGCATCAGCACCCCAGCCCCGGTGAGTAACAGCAGCATCATCCCCGCAAAGCTGGAGATATCTGGGTCAGATCAGCTCCGTGGTTTAGTTCAAACTTCAGGGAGAAGACAAAGATAATTTTCTTTTTCTCTCCTTTTTAGGGAGGTGTTTCAGTCTGTAACGAGCTGTCGATTTTGGAGGGGGAAGAGGGGGCTTAGAAAGAACCTCTGGAGCATCCAGGACATGTTTGGCTTTGACAAAGATTTTTCCAGCTTCTCAGTTGCTGACAGACTGAGAGCTGGATTCAGAGATCTCCGATTTAACCCTTTCTTTCATTTTATCATTTTTATTCTCCGAAGAATCCAGTTCAGAGCAAGCCCTGCAGCCCAGCGAGCCCCTCTGCATCCCACTCCCAGGGTGGGAAATCAGGGATGCTCGGGATGATTCCCTCTCCAAACCAGACATCTCCCGGGAGGAAAAGGTCAGAGGATGACGATTTCTTCTTGTCAGCAGATGTGAGGAAACAAAACCTCTTAATAGCCAGCCCCCAAAATGACCAGAGGCTCTGTTTTGCAACACACAACGTACAACCTCATAAATCCCGACCTCTCTGATGCAACTTCGAGCTGTTCCTTCCCTACCTCTCTTTTTGTCTGGGAGAAAAAAAAAAAAAAANGGAAAAAAAAAAAAAAAAAAAAAAAAAAGTCAGTTTTGTATTCCAAAGCCACTCTCGGAGATTTCCTGATTGTGCCATTGGCCGGAGTTCAAACAGTGCAGGCAGGAAAGAATGTCCAGCTGTCGAGTGTAAACAGCACCGGGTCCAGCTCAGAAGTGCCTCAGACAAATCAGTCGATGTCATCAGCTGCTTTTAATTAAGAGCAGACCAAATATCCTCTCCCTGCCCCCTCCCTCTTTCTTCTCCCGCTTTTTCTTCCCCCTCTCCAGCTGAAACACCGATGGTTTGTGGGGTATTGTCTTGACAACACAGCTGACACGTTGTCCACCTTTGTTTTATTTTGGTTTTCTGCCTTGCTGAGAAACAGGGAGGGAGTTTTCCCTCTGAAATCAGGAAAATTCTATAAAAATTTACTCTTAAAAACCTGCAGGGAATTTATGTTTCATTCAAAACTTTACACTGATTTTTTTTTTTAAGGATTTATTCCAACTCACAGCGATTGAGACAAAAAATCAGGGGGAAAATCAAGTTAAAGAATGAATTTCTTTCATCATTCACCCGATTTCTTAATGATTTTTTTTTTCATCTCAGCTTTTTAGTATGTCCAAGCCGAATGTGACACTTCTTAAATCCTGTAATTATCCCAATCCTTTAATTATCCATTGTCTTGGTGGTGGCTGTCCTTGTGGAAAGGAGAAAATGAATATGGGAAGAGGCTGACTCCGAGTTCAAAGCATTTCCCTTGATCCCAGCGAGGTCACAGATTGTAATCTCCCAGCCAGCTTGGATTTGCACCTTTCCCAATTTCTGCATGGAAAACCTGGCTCCAGGAACAGAATCCCAGCCTGTTGCCTCATGTTGTTTCAGATTCTCATTGAAATTGTTGTTTTAAAAAGCAAATTTCAGGCCGATCTCCCCAATCCAGGGAGTTTTCGTGCTAAAGCCACGCCTGGCAGGATGGAAATCTCTTTGCAGCTCGTGCTATTTTTAGGAATGAGGCATTAATCAATATTTAGACCCTTCTGGGTGGGCCTGAGCTGGAGGCAACACAAAGGAAAGGAGGAAAGATGTGGTGCACACATTAATTGTGTTTAATTTTTTATTTTGCATTCTCTCCTCCTTGGCTTTTCCTGCTTCTGTGGTTTATTCTTGTTGCTGGTTTTCTTCTGACTCTGAGCCTTCCAAAATTAATATTCCCCAGTAAACTTCTTGTAACTAAGACCTGACACTGAAAAACCATCTCTGGCACAGAATAATCACAAAATCAGGGATGGTTTGGGGTGGAAAGGACCCTAAAGCTCCTCCAGTTCCTGCAAGATAAACAGGTGGGGAGTGGGTTTTAGTCCTGCTCATGAAGTCCTTCAACAAACCCTTTAGTCCTTGTTGAAATTCCACCTCTTTTAGGGGCCAGGAATTGCCTCTGCTGCTCAGCCAGAGGGTGAATTCTCCTTGGAGAGCAGCTCAGAGCTTCCCACATGCACAGAATTCCTGGCAGACACGATCCCAGGGGCTGCAAAGAGGAGGGAAATGCAGGACTGGGCACTTCCACGTTTGGGGGAAAACCCAGTTAATCCCAAAGAATCGAGGAGTGGCTTGGGTTGGGTTGGCTTGGGTTGAGCTGGGTTGGGTTGGGTTGGTTTGGGTTGGACTGGGTCGGGTTGGGCTGGGTTTGGCTGGGTTGGGTTGGGTTGAGTTGGGTTGGTTTGGTTTGGGTTGGGTTGAGTTGGGTTGGGTTGGG
>VXBS01005027.1:15564-26144 GCA_013400255.1 Sitta europaea
GAAATGAAAATAATCATGGAAACAGGAGAGGAATTAAGGAGACATATGGAGATCTCCAGGAAATCCAGCCTCTAAATTTGAAATATGGTTCCTATTTGCTTCACACATTTTGTGTGCAGCAGGAACAGCTTTTCTCTATATTCCACATGGGGTTGGGCTAATCTGAATATTAATTTATGAAACAACTCCACATTAATTGCACATTCATTATGGTGGGTTTATGTAATAGGCCATCATTAAATTGTGTTTATTGCACAATTCTCGTATCAGGTTTGGTGGGGAAAGGCAAAACTTTTACAAAATCACATCAACAGAGGCCCCCCAGCTGGATCAGAAGCAGTCTGGGGAAAAATGGGCTTTTTACAAGGCTCAGAATCCCAATAAAACTCCCTCTACATCCCCCTCCAAGAGGAAATCAAACCCCTTTATTAAATACCTCGGCCCTTTTGGGAGCCATTTCTGACATCATCAGAACAAACGGATTTCAGGAAGAAAAGCCTCAGGATGCCCCACTGCGGGATGGGATGCTGGAGGCCTCCAAAGTGGATGAGTTTTCCACCTTTATTTTATTTGGGAAGAGGATTTCTGCCTTTCTGGGAAACAGGGAGGGAGTTTTCCCTCCACAGATTTCCTCCACACAGATTTACAGATTTACTCGTAAAAATCCTGCACAGAATTTTTTTTGCATTCCAAGCAACTTTTCATTGATTTTTTAAAGGATTTATTCCAACTCGCAGTGATTGAGACAAAAATCAGGGAAAAAAAAAATCAAGTTGAAGAATTAATTTCCTTCATGATTCATCAAATTCCTTTAATCATTTTTTTCACCCCTGCTTTTTACTCTGAGTCGAATGTGGCACTTCTTAGATCCCATAATTATCCTGAATTCAACACCAGTTGAGTTATTTAAGAGTTATTTAGAGTTAATTTAATTAAACAAATTCTGATGTGTATCCTTTAGATGCTATCAGAAAAAAATAACAATATCTGCTTTTATATGAGGGTCTGTGCATCTCATATTTAATGTGTAAAACTGTACATTGGATTTTCACGTTGATAAAGGCAGCAGGATGGGAGGTGTGGCCTTTTAAATGCCCTTTAATAATCCATATTTAATAGGTTGTAACTGGGTATTTCCATGGAATGGTTCTTGGGAGAAAATTGGAAAAGTGGCCCTGGGGTGGATGGAAATAATCAGGGGAAGAGCTGGGGGGAGAAAGGCTCTGGGATTTGCAGAGGGAAGGATTTATCCCAATCCTGCTGGGGCAGGGGGGGTTTCTTTCTTAGCTCTCCCCAGGATGGCTCTGAGCTCTGTCATTCTTTTAATTTCACATCACAGGAATTAAAAAAATCAGGGGATTTTTCTCCCTGGTTTGAAAATTTCTCCTCTGTTTTAAAAAAAAATTATTCCGATTTTTCAACAGCCAGCACTGATGGTGATTCAAAATAGAATGAAGCAGAGCCTCACATCTGGGATATTCCTTAAATCACAGGGATGGTTTGGATGTCTCTGATTTGCTCCAGAGTTAATCCAGCCAGGAAATAGGAATAAATAAACTCCATGAGGGAGTGGCAAACTGACCATGCCCAGCTGCAAAGCTCAGCTGAAGGCATCGACTGAAATTTTCAAGTGTTACCAAAAAAAGAAACGAACAACAACAACAACAAAATTTAAAAAATCAAGTCACAAACTCAGTGCTACTGAAAGGAGTGTTCAATTCAGGAGAAGATCCGTGAGGGTTTTTTCAGTTATTCATTCAGCACCAGGCCGGAGTTTTGTCACAAGTTTGGTGACAAAAATATATTTAAACGAGGTGCAGGTCACAGATGACTCAGCTGCAGCTCAGGAAACTTCACAGTTGGGTTCACAGCTTTTGTCCTGTGAGAAACGCTGAGATGAACTCAGCTGAGTCATTCCTTGGGGGTGGTTCCATCAGTGGTGGCAGCAAAAAAAAAGCAAAATGGGATGGTTTGACCCCAAAGCCCCTCCTCAACTGGGCAGGGGAGAGAAAATCCAACAGAAAAATTCATGGATCAGGGTAAAGACAGGGAGAGGCCAGAAAAAAAATCTCTTATTGTTTTAGGAGAAACAAACTTGGGAAAATTAATTGGGTTTGTCACCAATCCAAAGCAGAGCTGGGTAAGAAGACAAATAAAAGCTCCAGAACATCTTGGCCCCATCCCTTTCCCTGCTTCTTGGAGGGAAATTTATCCACAAATTTCCCTCTTCTTCCCATCACAGGGAGATGGGAATGGGTTTATGGGCAGTGTGGGTCCCTTTCCATGGGGTCAGTCCTTGAGCACCTGATCCCTTTTCCATGGAGTGACTCCTTCAGGAACTGCTCCCTTTTCCCATTGGGACAGTCCCTCAGGAACTGCTATAGTTGGGTCCTTTTTCCTATGGGTTCAATCCTTCAGGAACTGATCCTTTTATCCATGGGGTCAATCCTTCAGGAACTGATCCTTTTATCCATGGGGTCATTCCTTCAGGAATTGCTCCAATGTGGGTCCTTTTTCCTATGGGATCAATCCTTCAGGAACTGGTCCCTTTTTCCAGGGGGTCTGTTCCTCAGGAACTGCTCCAACTTCCATGGGTCAGTCCTGCAGGAACTGATCCCTTTTCCATGGGGTCAGTCCTTCAGGAACTGCTCCAGTCCAGTGTGAATCCCTTTATCCATGGGCTCAGCCCTTCAGGAATTGATCCCTTCTCCATAGGGTCAGTCCTTCAGGAATTGATCCCATTTCCATGGGGTCAGTCCTGCAGGAATTGATCCCTTTTCCCAAGGGGTCAGTCCTTCAGGAGTTGCTCCAGTGTGGATCCTTTTTCCTACAGGGTCAGTCCTGCAGGAACTGATCCCTTTTCCATGGGGTCAGTCCTTGAGCACCTGATCCCTTTTCCATGGAGTGACTCCTTCAGGAACTGCTCCCTTTTCCCATTGGGACAGTCCCTCAGGAACTGCTATAGTTGGGTCCTTTTTCCTATGGGTTCAATCCTTCAGGAACTGATCCTTTTATCCATGGGGTCATTCCTTCAGGAACTGCCCCAGTGTGGATTCCTTTTCCATGGGGTCAGTCCTTCAGGAACTGCTCCAGTCCAGTGTGAATCCCTTTATCCATGGGCTCAGCCCTTCAGGAATTGATCCCTTCTCCATAGGGTCAGTCCTTCAGGAATTGATCCCATTTCCCAAGGGGTGAGTCCTTCAGGAATTGATCCCTTTATCCAAGGGATCAATCCTTCAGGAATTGATCCCTTTATCCATGGGGCCATTCCTTCAGGAACCACCCCAGTGTGGGTCCCTTCTCCCATGGGCTCCCAAGCCCTCCCACCAAACCCACTCCAGCTGGGTTCCTCTCTCCACAGGGCCTCAGATCCCTGCCAGGAGCTGCTCCAGGATGGAATTCCCATGGGATCACTCCTTTTTTTATGCATCCATTACTTTTCCTTAAATACATAAAAGGTTATTTCCCACAAGTGGCTTCACCCATGGGATCAGCCCCATTAAAATCCCATTAAATTCAAGTGCATAAAATTCGGAATGTACAAAAATCCTTCCAGGTGTGGGCACTCCAAAATGCCCTTGGTGCATCCCCCAGCTTAGGCAGGAGTTTAGGCTCGTGCTTAAACCCCTGTGCCAAGGATTTGGGGTGGTTTTGGGGGAACAGGAATGGATTTGTGGCAGTGATTTCCAAACATGCAGATCACAACGGCAAAAATCCTCTTTAAACTCATTAAATCCATAAGCAAGTGAAAGGTTTAGGATCTCCAGTGCCAGGAGGAGACTGCAAGTCCTCTAAATCCAGACATTTATTTCTGATCACTCTTTTCACCTAACTGGGCAGAAATTGCTTTGTTTGTGGGATCAATTTACCACAATCACGACTGTACACTTTTAATTCTCCAAATCTCTTCCAGAGCAATAGGATTAGGTGAGAGGAATACCCAAAAAATAAAAAACCCAAACCTTTAAAACCTCCCTGTCTGCCCTAAACCCGATTTTGTGTTTAGCCCCAGGCCTTGGCAGGGATTGAAAAGAAAAGTTTTGAAACAAAGCAAATTGCCTTTTTGCTGACTTCTAATGTGCTGCAAGACACCTGGTTCGACACAAAACATCTATTCACAATTAAAGGCTGAGCTTTTGTTATGCAAAAGGTAAATGAGGGCACCGTGAACTCTGGGAGAGTCAGGTTTGGGGGGTTTTTTTTGGCTTTTTTCCCCAGGGGAATGTGTCAAAAAAATCCTGCTTGGTGACAGGAAATCAGGAGTTTTGAGGATGGGATGGGTTCTTTTTTTTTTAAGGGGGTTAAGGGGAGGTAGTACAGTGGTAAAAAGATACCAAGAGTAGAAAAATAAACTGGTTAAATTAGGCAAGAGGAATGTTCCCTTATTTGAATAGCGGGTTTTATGCAAATGGGGCATTGTGTGTTTGTGAAAGAGGCCAGACAGGTTCATGTGACAGCTCAAGTGACACCGGAATCTTGATATCTCCGAGGCATTTTATGGCATTTATCCCCTGGTGGATGGGGAGGGAGGCATTTGTGTGTTTTCTGCTGGTTTGGGATTTGCATGGATTCAAAACCAGGAACAGGATTGGGATTGAGCCCTGAGCCCCCTGCTCAGGTGAGCCCCACCTGCAGAGCTGGTCCAGAACTGGGATCCCAGCCCAGGAGGAGCTGGAGCTGCTGGGGAGAGCNGATGAGGGTTAGGGTTAGGATTAGGATTAGGGTTAGGGTGAGGGTTAGAGTTAGGGTTAGGATATACTGGCTGAGGATGGTCTGGATGAGGATGAGATGGAAGAGGTTTAGCTGGATGAAGAGGGGATGGATGAAGATGAGGCTGGATGAAGCTGAGCTGGATGAAGATGGGATGGATTTAGATGAAGCTGGATGAGGAGGGGATGGATGAAAATGTGGCTGAATGACGATGGGATGGATGAGGCTGAGCTGGATGAGGAGGGGATGGATAAAGATGAGTCTGGATGAGGAGGGGATGGATAAAGGTGAGGCTGGATGAGGATGGGATGGATGAGGCTGAGCTGGATGAGGAGGGGATGGATAAAGATGAGGCTGGATGAGGAGTGCATGGATGAGCTTGAGCTGGATGAAGCTGAGCTGGATGAGGCTGAGCTGGATGAGGAGGGGATGGATAAAGATGAGTCTGGATGAGGAGGGAATGGATAAAGCTGAGCTGGATGAGGCTGATTTGCCTCAGCCAAACCACCTCAGACCTTTGGGCTGGGTTTAGTGTTCGGTAAACCCCAGGTGATAACATCAGCCCCAGGGCACTTGGGAGGCTTAGTAAGGCTCTGTCTCCAGCTTTGAGATGCAGAGTGAAAGTCCTTTATGACTCTTTTATTGCTTTTGAGCCGAGATCAAAGCCCCAGCTCTAATCTGATGCCATCCCTTTTATGTTCCTACCACCCACTTGTATCCAAAGTCAATCCTAGCTCAGCCTCTTGAGCTTTCCAGGCTGGGTTTGGGATTTTTGGAGAGGTTTTCCAGGGTAATCGTCTGCCTGCTCCTGGGTGGGAGGCTGAGCCTTGGAAAAGAGCGAGGGCAGACACTAAATTGCATCATTATTTAGCATTACTGTTTTCTCTCGTTATGTTAATTAGGTGGGCGTGTCAGGCCAAAAGCACAGCGCTGTATTTAAATAAAATTTTAATTTATTGGTGGTCAAATTTAGGCCTTTTGTTATCCACAGGGGATGTTCGTAGAGACAGATTTGTACAGAAGTCACAGAAAATAAGGAATTCATGGATTTTCCTTTCCCAGTTGGAAGTGTCACAATGTGATTGAATCCTTTTTTTTTTCTTTTTTTCCTGGAAGGTAAAGCCACTGCTGGGAATCTCAATTTATTAAATGAATCTTCTTGGACACCAATTTTATAAATTGCCTCAAAGTGTAAACTGGACACAAAGAGGCCAAGATGTTGAAGGGTGACAGTAAAAGCTCTACTGACAGGAGGCTGTGTGGTCCAATTATTATAAAAATAAATAAATAAATAAAGATGAAACCAAGGGAAAAAATAAAAGAGTTTGCAACTTCATGCCCAAACCTGATTCAAAAAGACAGAAAAACAAGAGTTCTGTGGATCTCTGCCTCTTGGAAAAAACCCAAGCCCCATGGCTGGTATTTTTATTTTCATATTTAGTTTCATTTATTTGCATTTGATTGTGTTTTATAACCCTCTAAACCTAAATCTGCACCGGTGCAGCAATTCCCACCTGGAATGAGGAGCTGGGGGATGCAGTTTTGAAAAAAGTGGGAACAAAAAGGACTGAACAAAAAGAAAAGGGAACTGTGTCCTCTCCTGGCAAATCAAAGAGCGGAGGGTTTGAGTTTGGATCTCTCGCAAAAGATTCCCTGGAACCCAACTGAAATGTTTGGGATGTTTCCTTTCAGGTTCTTTGCACTTTGTAGTAGGAAACAAAGGAAAACCCAACGGTTAAAACAAAACCAAAAAGAGCTTTTTAAATAACAGATGAAGACTCAGGAGTTTCACTTCAGAAGTGCTGAAATGAAATCTTTTAATGCTCTGAAAATGCCTCTCTTGGGGTTCTTTACCTCACCTAAGACTAATCACTGGATTAATCTCGGAGCTGGGAGGTTTCTGACCGGCCAGGCCTTGGGATTTAACTCATCTTTATTTGGCAGAGCAGGAGTTTGAGTCCTTTTTATAAACATAGAGCTCAAAGCATTCACATGACCAGGAACAGGCTGCCTGGAGAGGTCGATGGATCCCTGGATCCCTGGATCCCTGGCCAGGCTGGATGGAGCTGGGAGCAGCCTGGGACACTGGGAAGGGTGGGATTGGGAAAATCTTAAAGATCCTTCCCAACCCAAACCATTCCAAGGCTCTACTTCAGGACAAAAAATATGTCCATAAATCCAGGTGAAAATAAATGAGTTGGAGGAACACAGATGCACCTGATGAAAATTCCCAGGGAACCCGAACCTCTTTTTCCATAAAGAATCAGGGGTAGGAATTATTTTTTCTTTTAAATTAGATGCAAAAGTCACATTTAAAGGTGAATTGTGATGACAGGGGCACTTCAAAAAGACCAAAAGCTCATCCCATCCACCCCATCCCTGGCAGGGCCCCCTGCCCTGCCCCAGGCTGCTCCAGCCCCAGTGTCCAGCCTGGCCTGGGGCACTGCCAGGGATCCAGGGGCAGCCACAGCTGCTCTGGCAATTCCAGCCCCTCCAGGGAACAATTCCTGCCCCCAATCCCAGCCAATCCCACTCTGCAGCCATTCCCTGTGCCCTGGCCCTCCCTGCCTTGTCCCCAGCCCCTCTCCAGCTCTCCTGGACCCCTCCAGGCCCTGCCAGGGGCTCTGAGCTCTCCCTGCAGCTTCTCCTCTCCAGCTGAGCCCCCCCAGCTCCCCCAGCCTGGCTCCATGGGAAAGGCTTGGAATGGGAGGAATTTTTAAAGAGGAACGTGGGATGACATCACCTCTGGGGTGGGCGGCACTGCTGCTTTCTAGGTGAGAAATTCTCTTTTTCTGGTTTTTCCATGGAGTAAGGAGATTGATGGGTTGGTCAGCAGGGAAATTCCAGAGCCTGCCTATTCATAGTGAGAGCTCAAGTTCATCAGTTCACCAGTAGAGTTTAATTTTAATTTTTTCAATTTTTTTTTCCCCCCAGGGTGACTTTTTTAACGTGCTAAAAATGTCTCATTGTGGTCAAACACAACCCAGGACCTTCCTTAAAATCCCACCCCTTCTCCTGGGGTGTTTGCCTCACTCAACTCTTAGGAGATCATGGAATGTGACTCATGTTTCCTCAACCAACATTTTTAATATTTTTTTTTTATTTTTATTTTTAATTGCACTTTATTCTCAGAGCTTGAGGAGAGGAGAGTTTTTGTGGAGAAGCTTAGGGTGAGAGCAGGATCAATCAGAGCTCATGCCAACCATGAGGTGATCATGACCATGAACCTGATCAACCAACCAGGTTCAGATTGGATAGCTGGAAAAACTTTTCCCTAGAAATGTGGTCAGGCACTGGAATGAGTTGCCCAGGGAGGTGGTGGAGTCACCATCAGGGTGGGAAGAGACCTTCAGGATGATCCAGCTCATTCCAGCAGCACCAGCAGCCCTGAGGGGAGGAGCTTTGGTGATGTCATCCCACATTCCTCTTGAAGAATTCCTGTCATTCCAAGGTTCTGCTCTGGAGCCAGGCTGGGAGAGCTGGGGAGCTCACCTGAAGAGGAGAAGAGATCACTCTCCTCAGGGCCTGGAGGGGTCCAGGAGAGCTGGAGAGGGACTGGGGACAAGGCAGGGAGGGCCAGGGCACAGGGAATGGCTGCAGAGTGGGATTGGCTGGGATTGGGGGCAGGAATTGTTCCCTGGAGGGGCTGGAATTGCCAGAGCAGCTGTGGCTGCCCCTGGATCCCTGGCAGTGCCCCAGGCCAGGCTGGANTTCCCTGATCTTGGAGCAGGAGTTCAGCATCAGCCCTGAGCCCAGCACAGGGATGCTCCCAAGGCAGCTTCACTGGTTTAGTCCAAAGGGAATTTCCTGCTCAGTTTTCCTCCTTTTTCCAGGAAAATCCTCCCATCTGCCTTTCAAAGTCCCAATTTTCATGTGGATTTTCATCCCTGTTCCTTTCTCTTTGCTTTCCATTTGCTTATACACAACACTGGAACCCCTTGGCCACACATTTATCTTTGGGATTAAAGAGAATATCCTGCATTTATCCCAAAGTCAAGGACAACCCTTGAAATCCTTCTGCCATTGATTATTTTGATGCATTTTCTGCACTTCCCTCAGCCATCAGGAGCTCCAATTTCCTGCCAGGATGAACTTTGGCCTCCTTCTGAGGAATCTCTGCAATTTTCCTTGGAAAAATTCCAAGCCTTGGTTATTTTTCCCTATCCATCACCCTGCCCACAATTTGGGAGCAATGATTTTGGCCGATTTTTGCTACTTGTGAGTTAAATTCCTTCAGTTCTTCCACACCTTCATTGCAGGTCTTTTTTGAGCAGGTCGGGAATTTTTTAATATGGAATTTTGGTGTAATTATGAAAGGTTTTCTGTGGACTATAAAAATCATCCCTGGCAATTTAAAATGTTTTATTCTCTTCCTTTAATTTTTTTTTTTTATATGGAGGCAACAGAAAGATTAATGGATTTCAAATATAATGGCCCTTAAAATACTAATACTAATACTAATACTAATACTAATAGTGGTACTAATACTAATACTAATACTAATAGTGATACTAACACTAACACTAATACTAATACTAATACTAACTACTATTAATAATAATAATAATAATAATAAAGTAATAATAACAGTAAAATAATCTAATAGTAATAATGATAATAATGATGATAATGATGATAATAATAATATAAAATATAAGTCATGTGAAGTTTTTTTCCAGAATTAATTCCACAGTTATTTCCTTTTTTTCCAACATGAGCTTGGGATGGGAACAGCACTTGGAGAGAGCAAGAGAAAAATGACGAAAAACGGCTCAATTAAAGACTTAGGACCAGATTCCTGCTCTTTTTCCCTAAATCCCACCAAGCTGAGCTGCTTTTACACCAAACCCCAGCAGGGCTGAGAACCAAGGCGCTGACACCCAGTTTTAAGCCCCTCCAGAAGTTGGGAATTTTCCGTCAGCGGGATTTTGAAACGTTCCCCGAATTCGGCCGCCCCCACAGGAAACGTCTGGGAGCAGGTGCTCAGTGCTGGCTCCACCAGGGCTCTGTGGGATTCTGATCTCAGTGCCCAGTTATGATCCCAAACAAAAGGCTTTCAGAGGCACTACAAGTGAGGAAATCGAGGAGGGGGAAGTGATGGGAATGACGGTCCCGAAAGGCGGTAAAAGGGAGGAGGAGCTGGGAAGAAGCCAAAGAAACCCCAAAGGTTTTGTGCTGGGTTTGCTCCTCCAGGAAGCAGATCCTGCTTTTTTAGAGGGTATTCCCACCAATTGTTTGCTTGAACGTATTAAAACCATCAGAATTCCCAGTGAATAATCACTCCTGGATTGAAGTCTTGGGAATTACAGCAAATGGCGGGTTAGTTTTAGTTTTTATGTGTCATGTTTTGGAGCTCTAAAAGCTGGCAAAAATATAGGAGAAAATCCTACAAAATGGGGAAATTTGCTGTTTGTTTGAGTCCAGCTGATCCAGTTGGAATTCAGTGGTCCTGGTGGGTCCCATCCAACTCAGGATATTCCATAATTCAGGAAGTTTTGTGTTTTATTTCAAAGATCTGCTCTCTCTTCTCTCCCCACTCCTCCTGCCATTTGTTTTATGACCTGCTATTTATCTGATGCCTAAATCTCTGCTTTTAATTTCTTTTGGGAAAGAAAAAAGGGATAAACAGTCACATTTCTTAAAAGAGGAGTCAGCACCCTCCTTTCTGTGATTCCATGATTTATTGATATTAAAAATGTAGGAATTCTAGAGCTGGTCTGTACTGGGGAACTATTTCTGGCCTAAGTTGCGGACGGCAAAAATAGAGAGGGCTTTCTCTGTTGGAAAAAAGATTTCCAAAAATTGCTAAATATCCATATTTATGGTTCAGTTTCATTTAGCTGGGCAACATCATGGAATCATGGAATGGT
>VXBS01005028.1:7988-18843 GCA_013400255.1 Sitta europaea
CCCAGGGCTGCCACCACCCTGGGTTCCCACAGCTCACCGCCGCTCCCAGCTCGGTGCAGACACGCTTTCCCGGCACCGTCCTCAGCACCGGGAGCTCTGTCCCAGGGATATCGCCCCGCAGCATCCCCTGAGCCCCCTCCCGCCGCTGGGGTCTCTGCCCGGTGCGGCGGGAGCGCTCGGGGCTGGGGCTGCGGGGAGCGCAGAGCAGAGCGCCTGCAGCGGGGGAGCACTGCCCTCTCCTGACCGCCCGGGCCAGGGTTCCACCGCAGCGCGGGGAAAATAGAAAAAAAATGCAGATTTCACCGTGAGTTTGCAAGCCCCGGAGCCTCCCTGACCTCAGTTAGTTGATCCTGAAACACCTGAGGACAGAGTCCAACCCCATCGGCAGGGGCTGGTGGCCTCAACTCGGGTTGGACACCTTGGAATCAGAGATTTTTGGTGTTTCTCACCTGGCAGCCCGTGCCTGTGCGCTGCAGGATGAGATCCCGACCGCCCGGGAGATGCTGAGCGCAGCATTGTTCCACCGCAGAGCGGGAAAAAACCGAAAAAAANCCGCAGCATCCCCTGAGCCCCCTCCCGCCGCTGGGGTCTCTGCCCGGTGCGGCGGGAGCGCTCGGGGCTGGGGCTGCGGGGAGCGCAGAGCAGAGCGCCTGCAGCGGGGGAGCACTGCCCTCTCCTGACCGCCCGGGCCAGGGTTCCACCGCAGCGCGGGGAAAATAGAAAAAAAATGCAGATTTCACCGTGAGTTTGCAAGCCCCGGAGCCTCCCTGACCTCAGTTAGTTGATCCTGAAACACCTGAGGACAGAGTCCAACCCCATCGGCAGGGGCTGAAAACCTTGAAATCAGTGGGGTTTTTTGTGTCGCTCACCTGGCAGCACCTGTGCGCTGCAGGGTGAGATGCTGGCCGCTCGGGAGATGCCGAGCGCAGCATCGTTCCACCGCAGAGCGGGAAGAAAACGAAAAAAAGCCGAATTCACCGTGAGTTTGCAAGCCCTGGAGCCTCCCTGACCTCAGTTAATTGATCCTGAAACACCTGAGGACAGAGTCCAACCCCATCGGCAGGGGCTGGTGGCCTCAACTCGGGTTGGACACCTTGGAATCAGAGATTTTTGGTGTTTCTCACCTGGCAGCCCGTGCCTGTGCGCTGCAGGATGAGTGGACCTGGCAGAGACTGCTCAGAGCCTGGGCAGTGAAAGGATGAGCCCCATCAGCCTGGGCACCCCCGGTGACTCTTGTTTCTGCCTCTGATCTGATGGACACCTCATCCTGGGCTCCCAGGCACTCAGCATGGACCCTGCTGAGAACACCCTGCTTTTGTCCCCACGTGGCAGCAACTGATGTAATTCAAATATAAAAATATTTATATTTTAAATATAAATTGAAATATAATTCAAATATAATATAATTCAAATATAATAGACAGAAAAGCTCCAACAGCTCTCCAATTGCACTGGCTTGAGGCACTATAAAGTGCATTTTCTGCACTTGCTAGCACTGTGCCGTGGTGCCAGCCCTGACTCTCCTGTGTCTATCAGAGACTGGCATCCTAACCAGCACAAAACGATATATAATCCATATAAATGATTTATAGGATGCACAGATATCTGGATTTGGGACAGTGTCAGATGTCTCAGGAGGCGTCTGGATAGAGAGATATGAGCCAGTTACAAAACCTCTGTTATAAGGCGAGCTTTGGCACTTATTCAGAAGCTCTTCTGTGGTTTAAATTACAGAGAACCTATCTCAATCAAGATTTCATCAACGATGTTGTGAAAGGAAGTCTCCAGTTCTCGACAACTTCACAAACAGGATTTTTCTCTTTTCTGAGAGCATGGGAACCTGAGCCTCTTGAAAATCCAGACCGGCTTAGCTGACCTGCTTTGTTCCTTTTTTTCTCTCACAGGCTGGAGCTCGTTTTCCTCACTGCAAGGATCCGGTGGGCAGAGGCTGGATGGAGTCAGTGCCTGGGGGTGTGGGAGGGTTAAAGAGGCAGGACAGAGCTGCACGTGTTGTTTCTGGGATGTTTTCACTTTCCAGAAGAGCTTACCGAGGCCTGAACAACAAGGCATTGTACTTTTCCAGCTTCTGATGAACTCCTGTGGGTGACACCTGCCTGCTGCCCCTGCCCCAAGTGTCTGCAGCTCCGAGGGCTACAGCACCAGGCAAAGATCTCAACTTCTCACCTGAGCTCCTCCAAGAGATCGTTTGTGGGAGCGGTTCTGTGCCAGAACGGTGGGGACAGCGCTCAGGAGAGAGCTCTCAGGTTAAGTTTTTAAGTTTTTAAGTTTTTAAGTTTTTAAGTTTTTAAGGGTGTGGGTGAAAGAGCCCAGCTCAGAGTCAGCTCAGAGCAGGTTGAGAACAAAGAGAGAGGAGAAGTAAGAGAGCAAAAGGGGGAACAAAAGAAGAAGAGAGAGCCAGCTCTCCTTTTACAATGCCTTATATCTCTTTCTGTGTTGAATATTCTACTTTCTCAGTAACCAATCTAGTATCAAATACAAATTTTCTACATTTCCATACATCCTATAGGAATTGCTGCATTCCCATGTTTTACTACGTTCTAATCTCTAAATCTTATCAAGGACCTTTCCTGTTAGGGTCTGTCCTGGCTTTGGTGTGTCTGCTTGTAAATTCTATTCCTAGCAAAGAGAGAAAGACCCTTGCTCAGCCAAAGCTGTTCTAGAAACATTCAAACAAACACTGCTTTCATTTCAATGTCTCTTCTAGTTTCTGTATTCTTAGCACCTTTGGCTAAATACTCATATTTATAGGGCATTCTTGTTTTTTCCATTCCAACAATCATGTGCTGCTCTCTGAAAGACCAACAGCAGCTTGCAACGCAAATTTTTGAACATTACAAATGACTGAATTTTTTTAATATTACAAATGATGAGCCTCTTGGGTTTTTAAAGCCTCATAGTTTAGCAGGCAGGACCATCAGCTCAGTCCTGCCTGGGGAGAGGAATGTGTTTAATCCTCGTCAGAGGGACAGTGAGCCTGCTGTCAAAGCTGAAAACGTTTCTCAGCCACGCTGATAAAACCCAGGAGACCTGGCCAGCAATGGGTTCCCCATAAACGGGCAGAGTTTCCTTTCCTGTTCCAACATCTGCTGCCAAAACACCAGCCCGAGCAAGCAACAGGAAACAAAGCTGACTTTAATCCTTTCCTGGCGATGATGTGCTGGAATACTTCGCTGGGGAAAACCTGCCAGACTCAACCCAGCAGGACAAAACACCTCCTGGTTTTCTTCACAGGAGCTGGGAGCACTCACCACCCTGCCAGCCCAGACCTACACGTGTCCCAGCAGGTGTGATCCCGTTATTTTTCCCAGCAGGGGGAAAAGCTTGGTGTCAAATCACCGGCACCTCCCTGCAGGTCATCTGGCGCGGAAAATGGGAGTCTGCTGGAGGATGCAAGGTGAGAGCAGGGCCCTGGCCCTGGGCTGGCAGCAGTTTGGGGCTGGTTGGTGGGGGTTAACCCAGGCAGTGGATGGGGAAAGCTGCGTTGGAGCCCAGGGTGTCTGGGACAGCGCTGGGTGATCCCAGCTCCAGCCAGGGGGATTGAAATCCCTGCCAGGGGGGCACAGACCCTGGCAGCACCCAGGGACTGCTGGGGCTTTGAGTTTGACCCATGGAACAAATTAATGAAGAATTAAAAATCACAACATTCTAGATAGCATGACAGTAGTAGTTATAGAGTGAAAAGGGAAATTTTGTGGATTTTTACCATGGGGCCTCAGGGGTGAGATGGAGGGACTTGGGCATTGTCCTGTCCTCCTTCCTTCTTCTTCCTCACCCCATCTCCTTGGGGATGGTGGCACTTGGGGATTGGTCTGGAGTAGAATGGAACTGTCTGACACAGGTGAGAGGCATTGGATCATCACTGTCAATAACTCACACGTAGTTTGTAGTATAAAGTCAGTGCCTGCCCCTGGGGCAGAGAGTGTGCCTGGAGCTGCCCTGCTGAACAGAGCTGGGCAGCCCAGACAGAAAATATCTGAGAGAAGAGACAATAAAGCAACCTTGAGAGCATCAGCCCAGGACTCCTGACAGCTGGGTTAGGAGACAGAGACTTCTACACATCTTGGGTCATCCTGGCCAAAGCAGACCCCGAGAAAGCCGCAACCCAGGCTTGATGAATTTCCCTGCAGAGGGCAGCCTGTCCTTGCCTAAGACAGCCCCGAGAGCTGCAGGGCTCTGAAATCCGGAACCAAACCGTTCTAGGCAGGAGACACAACTCCCCCCACCTGCCCGGGACCGGGAAGGAGCCGCCTGGCGGGGAGCCCGCCTGGATTGAGGGCATCCTCCCGAAGGAGACCTTTGTCTGCTGCACTCCTGCACCCCGGGCTCTTCAGCTGGAAACGGGCTCCTGCTGGCGCTCCCCGCATCCACCACTCTGCTCTTCCACGGCTTCCTCGCCCAGGGCTCCTCCCTTCACACCCTCTTTCCTCCATCCTCAGAGATCCTGGCTCTTTTTTTGGAGGCTGCCGGGCAGAGAGCTCGGCGGGTCCAGCGGGAGCAGCCGGGGTGTGCGGGCTCAGCGTCTGCCCTTCCCCGAGCAGGTTCCCTGCAGGATGACACTCATTCTAACTTCAGCACCCTGAGCTGGGTGACCTTTAAAGGAACCTTCCAACCCAAACCATTCCATGATCCTACAAAAGCTTCACAGTCGGAAAGGAGAACCAGAGCACGCCTCACTCTTTTCATCAGCCAGACTCAAAGCTGATTCATGACTGGTTTTTTTTTCCACCTCCCCGTTCTGCAAATGAGATGGAGGACACACGCAGAGCTCAGCAGAGCTCAGGGAGGAACGGGCTGCAGAGCCAGCCCCAGAGCAGCTCTGCCTGGCTCCCAAACACCGGTTTGGAACAGGAGGGCTGAGAGGAGCCGGGTGCGAGCACAGTGATGCTCACCTGGACATCCAGCAGCACAGAGGGGCAGTGTGGCTCCTGGGGGAGCAGCTCAGAGTGGCAGACGAGAGGAGGGAACAGCTTAGCATTTACTGACAGCTCCTGTGTTCCAGGGAGGTAATTTGGAGCGACAAAGTACCTGCTGTGGGAGCAGACCCCTTGCCCGGCGCGGAGATGACAAACACGTCTGGCTTTTAACGAGCCGAGTTCAGCCGGTGTGAAATGTGTGAAATGTCAGCCGGTGCCTCTGGAGGCACAGCCAAAGGAAGACACCAGGGCTCCTGCTGCTCATCCCCTCTGCCAATGCCCCCCAGTTAAATATTTCAGCGTGCTGTGTGCCGGGCAGCTCGCAGGATGACATTTCTGCCTTTGGCTCCCTGTTTGTTTATCAGACAGCCTGTCTGAGGGCTGAGGGGTGACACGGAGACTGCACCAGCTCTCTGCAGACACCTCTGCATGCAGCCATGCCTCTGTCCCTGTCGGAGCCCAGGGTGTCTGTGGGACAGCCCTGGGTGATCCCAGCTCCAGCCAGGGGGATTGAAATCCCTGCCAGGGGGGCACAGACCCTGGCATGCAGCCAGGAACTGCTGGGGCTTTGAGTTTGACCCATGGAACNGACTCAGCTGGGTTGGCAGACAGAGACTTTTACACATCTCAGGGTCGTTCTGACCAAAGCACCCCCCGAGATGTCCCCACACAAGCTCTCCAGGGGGATGGGGGAGCTCTGGTGGTACTCATAAGGTGCTGGGGTATTTTAGTGCTTTGAAAACTTGGGCCTTTTCTGTTTTCTTCTGTCTCTGAAACTTCCTTCCACAGCCTCCCCATGACCCTTTGTTTTAATGATCCCCACAGGGGTAACAGCTCTGGGGAGAATGAGGAGATGATGAGATGCACGAGGCTCAGGAACAGCGTGGGCCATGCACAGGCAAGGTGAGCCCCTGGTTTGCTGCTGATTTTGAGGCAGAAAAGCTGATTTTTGTAGGAAAAAAAGCACATTTTTGTAGGAAGGAAATGGTGGGCTGTTCTGGGCTGTGGGGCACTGAGCAGGCTGTGTTAGTGCTGGGAGCACTGCAGTGTGCTGCCTTGTTTTGCTGCAGTGACAGACTTTTGGGCCTGCAGTGAATAAACATCGTGTGTACACCACCTTCTCTGGAGAGAGAGGGTTTTCTTCCTCCTTCCTTCCACAGACGACACTTCTGTGGGATTACACACGGAAAATCTGGAGGCCTTTCCAATTACACAAGGAAAATCTGGAGGCCTTTCCAATTCATGTTTAACTGTTTCCAGGAGGGTTCTCTCTGGTTTGTGGAGCTCCCTGAGGACTGTGTGCCTACAGCAGCAGTACCTGAGTCCCTCTTGCCTCTCCAGCCTTCCTCACACCCAGCTGTGCCCCAGGATTCACCCTGGAGCCCGAGGAGACGTTCTCAGGTGAGGCTCTGCCCTTCCCCTGCTCTGGGCACTGAGGAGTGTTCCAGTGCTGCCACATCCTCACACATCCAGCTCCCACAAAAACCGTGGGCTGCCTGCCCAGGGATGGAGTAACTCAAGCACCAACCGCCCCCAGCAAGCTGGA
Source organism: Sitta europaea (assembly GCA_013400255.1). NCBI lineage: Eukaryota > Metazoa > Chordata > Aves > Passeriformes > Sittidae > Sitta > Sitta europaea. Next base: position 14,469 of record VXBS01005028.1, read on the forward strand.
AAAGCAGATGGCTTGTGCGAGGACAGCTTGGATCCTCCCTGCATTTCACTCGTGGTCTGCTGACCTCTTGGCAGTTCCATCCTCCAACAGCACAGAGGAGTTCTCCTCAAGGGGGAATTCTCATCTCCTCAGGAGAACGAGGGTGAGACGTGGCTGACCTTCGTGAGGAGGAGGAAAGGTGGAACTGTGAGGTTGGAAACAAACCTTCCCAGTCTGCTGGGAATTACCTGGGGGACTGGTGGCTTCTCAGCATCCAGCTGCTGGTGGAGTTTCCACTTTCCCCTCCCAAATGTGGAGTGTTTTAGTGAAGGAATTACCTGGGGGACTTCCCAGTGTCCAGCTGCTGGTGTGCACAGGGATACAGGGTACAGGATTTGCAGGACACAGCAAGGACGCTGTTCTGCTGAACCCCACTTCCCCCCAGACGCCTGATGGACTGACAGAAACATCCCAGGAGTTTGAGATCTCTGGTAGACACAAATGCTCCATGGAACGTTGGCATGAGCAGGAATTAACTCTGTTTCTCAGAACAGCCTGTGCTATCAAAGATGATCCTGGGTATATTCTCTCCAAAGCTTCATAGAAATTCATATAAGCTGCCTAAAATGCCTAATTTTCACTGCAACATTAATGAAAGCAACCATTAGGAAATCCTTTTGTTACACTCTATTCCATCACAACCCAACACCAGGCAGAGTAAGACCCTGTGTGAAAAGCTTGTATTTTTTTAAGGCAGAATCCTTTTATTTTAATAAATAAAACCCCCACTCTGATTATGATTGCAACAAAGCAGCTTCCCCAGAGGCCAGATGGATGTTTAAAATACCGGGGTGAGCACAGCTTCAGAAAGTGAAGATGCACTTTGAGAGGACTCCATTCACCTGAACATTGTACTGCTGCAAAATCAAACTCTGCCTTTCGAAATGTCAAAGGCAACAATCCACAAGCAAACACCATATGGTGTATTTGTTCTCTTCAATCCCTCTCAGAACCAGCTGAAAAAGAAAGAATATTTCAGAGCTGAAATGTCTGCACGCCACAGCATCCAGCATTCTCACTGCGAGCTCTCAAAAACTGTAGATGGTGGCATGAAATTCCTCAAAGGGACAGCATTGATCACTGGCAGTCCAGCCTCCAAAAATCCCACTTGTAAAACTCTCTGACACTCTGTTGTGGTTTTGCTCTGGGATCTGGGTGGGTTTCACACGGTAAAATCTCCCCAGGGTGTCCCCAAAGCTCAAAGGCAGCTGAAGTCAGTATTTTTGTTACTGGTAAAGCTCTGAGGATCTGGCTAGTGCAGCTCTGTGATGGTGTAACAGCTGCTGAGTCCCAACACCATCAAAAATAAACTGCAGTAAAAATAGTCACCTATTTGTGACTGAGCAAGAACACCACTGGGGCAGCAACAGAACCGTTGGAGGCATGTTTTTGGCATTTAAAGGAGTTTTTAAATCCTTTCCTGGTGGATTCCCAGGCTCCAGCTCGTGGCCAGCGGGTGGCTGTAGGGGAAGGGCAGATCCTTTCAGAAGCCACCAGGAGCAGCTCCTGCAGTGTCAGGGAGGGATTTTTCTGCTCCCTCTGTTGTTGTTTAAATGAAACCCAGAACAGCTGAGGCCCACATCTCTGAATCCAGGGCGTGCACCATCCCAGGGCCACAGTGTCAGCAGCAGCAGCAGCAGCAGCAGTGCTCCTGTGTCTCCTCCAGTCAATGCCTCCTGCAAATTTACTGAAACACTGAAATCCCTCAGCAGCAGCAGCAGCAGCAGTGCTCCTGCATGTCCTCCAGTCAGTGCCTTCTGCAAATTTACTGAAATACCTCACCATCATCATCATCATCAGTGCTCCTGCATGTCCTTCAGTGAATACCTCCTGGACATTTACTGAAATACCTCAGCAGCAGCAGCAGCAGCAGCAGCAGCATCATCAGCAGCAGCAGTGCCCCTGCATGTCCTCCAGCAAATGCCTCCTGCAAATTTACTGAAATACTGAAATACTTCATCATCATCATCAGTGCCCCTGCATGTCCTCCAGCAAATGCCTCCTGCAAATTTACTGAAATACCTGATGTGTGATCTTGCCCTGAAATAATGCTTCAAACTGCATGAAGTGCAGGTGATGGGGAAGTCTGAACTCCCTCCCTGCGAGCCTGAGTGCTCAGACAGCCTGAACCTGCCAGAACAAAGCTGGGTGAAAATCAGCCCAGCACCATTTAACCCCAGAATGCAGATATTCACGTGATGCAGGTCTTCATGTTCACTCTTAAAGGTCTTTTCCATCCTGAGTGAATTCTCTGATTTGCAGAAGAAACCTAGACACCAGTACTGGAGTAAACACTCCACCATAAGAACAACAGTAATTTGTAAAATAATTACACGCTGCCACGCAAGGAAGGCTCAGGCCTTACATTTTTATTTCTGTAAATGAGAGACAGATCTGGCTTGTGATCAGCTAAGCACACTCAGGTAACAAATTAAAGCCATCCCTCTTATCCCCTTTTCCCAGCATGTGACGCTGAGGTTTTAGAACAACATTAAATAAGAGCTCACGAAGCGAGATGGGAAAATCCGGAGCGGCGTCAACGCGCTCCGTTTGCTCATTACAAAGTCAATCCTACACTGCAACTGTGGGCCAGCAAGACAACGCTCAAGAGCAGAACTCTTTGTTCGTGGCCACAACAAACAGTCCTGCAGGCCTCTGGAGAAGAACGAACAGCCCATGGGAAATGGCTTCTGGTCCCAGGGGACGCGGCCGCCGGCGCCTGGCGAGGAGAGGCCGAGCTCTCATGGCCAGACCCATGGCAGCTCAGGGCTGTTCCATGTGTCAGGGCATTTTCCAGGCTCTGCTCCCACTGTGCTGCTCCACGCCGTGGGTCTGAGCTTCTCTGCTGCTGCCCAGCCCTGAGCTGGCCCTGCTGGCGGGCTCCTCTCCCTCCAGAGCATGGCCGCTGCTGTTGAGAGCCCGTGGGACAGAGCTGAGGCTCCTGCTGCCTTCTCCTCCCCCGGCACAGCCTCCCTGGAGCCCCACAGCCCCATTGCCCGGGTGGGAATCCCCTGGATGGTGGGCAGCTGCTGTCTGCTCCAGGCTGCGCCCCGGCGTCGGCGTGTCCCCCGCCTCCAGTAAAAGTGCTGAGCTTTAGTTGAGGTATATCAATCATCTGCAACACACCAGAAACCCAACCCCTGCTCCCCTTTCCCCTTTCTAAGCCACTCTGGGGGACATCCAAACGCTTGAGGCAAAGACTGGGGGCAAATGGCTTCGCTTTTCCGGGGCCTTCTGCACCAGCTTTGCCCTGCAAACGCCTTCCCCATCCCTGCTGCCGCCCCAGCGCTGCTGGAGCAGCGGCATTTCCACCACCCTGCTGTGAGATCCTGGCAGCAAGGACTCGTGTTTGGGCTGGCCAAGGCCCTCCTACAGCTGAACCCGCTCCTGGTCCCAGTAGAGACCAGGGCTAGCACAGCAGACACTGCTGTTGGTGACCCGAGCCTGGCACGAGTTTTCTTGGCGTCTCAGAGCCTTTAGCGGGTTGCTCGTTAAAAGGGTAGGAATAATTCATGTAGGGAGTAGTTAAACACGGGCTAAATCCAGCAGCTTCTCTTTTACAAAGGTGAGCAGTGCCACTGTGCTGGGCAGCACAGCAACAGGATGGCGAGGAGAGCACTACTTATGGCACTATTTACACATCTCCCGTTTAAAAAGCTGCCGAGTTGGATTAAATACAAGTATAGAACTCTTCTCCCGTGTACAAACTCTTGTTAGTGGATTAATTATTAAGGTGCTCAGAAGTGTGGATGAAAACAGAAGTTACAGAAGTAGATCAGTTGTGTCTTCAGCTATTTACACACAGTTGCCTGCTGGCACCAGCCTCTCCCACAGAAGCTGGGAGCAAAGTGGCCGCTCACCAGTCCGATGCCACTTTGTCGTTTTCTCCACGAGATCTTTGTCAGAAGGAGAACCAGTAGTACTTTAACTCCTTTTTCAGCAGCAGAGGAGGGTGGGTGCCCTCCTCTGAGGGCTGAGTCCGCGTGGCTGGGGGTGCCAGGCGCCGTGGGACTCCCCGTTCCCAGCTCCCAGCTCCCGTCCAGCCCTCTGGAATTCGCTGGTCTGAAGGGCAGCTGTCCCAGGCAGCACCAGGTTGTCACACTGAAATGCATCACGTGGGCCCTCCCAGGTGCCCAGATCCCCGTGCATCCCCTGCTGCACCCCCGTGCAACACCAGGGAAGATTTTGGTGTGAGAAGCCACAAACCAGCAAAATGCACTTAGCAAAAATTTCATCTTCTCCTCAGAAAAGAAATAAAACAAATCCCCAACGGCCCGTGCTTTGTAGGTAAAATTTCTTCCCCACTAACATTCTCTGAGGGTTGTTTTTTTTTTTT
>VXBS01005028.1:23519-41692 GCA_013400255.1 Sitta europaea
GAAAAAAAAAACCAAAACCGAGGAAAATGAAATATTTCTGATTTTTTTTTCTGTTTGCTGAATTTTAGCTGATTTAGGGGTGAAAAGAAAACCTCGGGAAAATGAAATATTTCTAATATTTTTTTCTGTTTGCTGAATTTTACCTGATTTAGGGGTGGGAAAAAAAACCCTCAGAAAGATGAAATATTTCTAATTTTTTTTCTCTGCTGAATTTTACCTGATTTAAGGGTGGAAGAAAAAAAAATCTCAGGAAGATGAAATATTTCTAATATTTTTCTATGTTTGCTAAATTTTAGCTGATTTAAGGGTGGAAAAAAACCAAACCTCAGGAAGATGAAATATTTCTATTTTTTTTCTCTGTTCGCTGAATTTTAGGTGATTTACGGGTGGGAAAAAAGAAAACTCAGAAAGATGAAATATTTCTGATTTTTTCCCTGTTTGCTGAATTTTACCTGATTTAGGGGTGGAAAAAAAACCCTCAGGAAGATTAAATATTTCTAATTTTTTCTCTGTTTGTTGAATTTTAGATGATTTAGAGGTGGAAAAAAAAAACTCAGGAAGATGAAATATTTCTCTGTTTTTTTTTTTNAAAAACCCAGGAAAAAAAAATTTTTCTTTTTTTTTTTTTTTTTTTTTTTTTTTGCTGAATTTTAGCTGATTTAGGGGTGGGAAAAAATAAAACCACAGGAAGATGAAATATTTCTAATTTTTTTCTCTGATGAATTTTGACTGATATAGAGATGGAAAAAAAATTGGGCTGAGGAAATGTTTCTAAATTTTTATCTCTGCTGAATTTTACCTGATTTAAGGGTGGAAGGAAAAAAATCTCAGGAAGATGAAATATTTCTAATTTTTTTTCTCTGTTTGCTGAATTTTAGCTGCTTTAGGGGTGGAAAAAAAACCCTCAGGAAGATAAAATATTTCTAATTTTTTTCTCCATTTGTCGAATTTTAACTTATTTAGAGGTTGTAAAAAACAACAGGCCGATGAAATGTTTCTAAATTTTTTCCCGTCTTTGTTGAATTTTCACTGATTTAAGGGTGGGAAAAAAAACATCTCTGGAAGACAAAATACCTCTAATTTTTTTCTCAGCAGAATTTTAGCTGATTTAGGGGTGGAAAAAAAATAAAACCACAGGAAGATGAAATATTTCTAATTTTTTTCTCGGCTGAATTTTAGCTGATTTATGTGTGGGGAAAAAAAAGCCCCTCAGTATGAAGAAATATTTCTAATTTTTTCCCCTTTTTTGCTGGATTTTATCTGATTTAAGGGTGAAGCCCTGCTGGGTCCAGGTAATTTTTTTCAGTGCTGGAAAAATCTGGAGGATGAGGAAGGCGAGGAGATTTAATTGCCGTGCAGAGAGGTTCACCCCCCAAGGCTGGAAGGAGCTCTGCAGATCAAATCTCAGCTGCTCATTTTGTCCTGCCTGCTCTGGTGCTGGCAGTGGGGAAATCACCCAGAATGTGTGATTTGAGAAAAAAGAAAGCTTTGAGCTGTTCTGAACTCCCAGTGCGGCTCTCAGCAAAATTAAACGCCAACACAATCCAGGATTTTGTGCCAGGCCCCCCCAGCCCTGTTTCCCCTGGGGTTTGTGCACCTTGAAAAGCGACGAAATCGCCCCAAATCAGCCCCAAATGTACCGAAGGTACAAGAATTAAATTATTTTGTATTGCAGGGGGCAGAGGGAAGGGCTGCCGAGCCGCTGGGGACAAGCTGCGAGAAAACTGGGAGCTCCTGGTGCCTGCGGAATCCTCGGCGGGCTGGGGCTGGGGCGGCAGCGTGGCACGAGGAAGGAAAAGCAGGCATGGCCCAAGGGTCTGGTGGAATCCAGACGGACAGACAGACAGACAGACAGACACCAGCCCAGCCCCGCCTGAAGCGCGCCAGGGCAGCAGCTGCCCTCGGCTGTCCCTGAAAATTAAACTTCTGATTTGTTTTAATATAACAGAGCCAGTTCTCATGAATTGTGAGCTAAACAAGGATCATGTTTGCATTCCTTTGTGCAAAGATCTCACCTGATGGACTGCTCAAGTGACCAGTGGGGATGGAGAAGTATAAACTTCTCTGTGCAATCTCTGTCACTGCCCAGAAACTTATATATTCGAGGTCGACAATAAACTGGAGAGTTCTTTTCTTTTTCTCTGCCTGAACACCTGATGTGTGTGTGTTGCTGTGTTCCCTCTGTGCATCACAGTGACATTTGTGTTCTCTGGTTTCACCCAGGACAGCGTGTTGATTTCTTAAGTTTGAGTTTTCATATATTTTTTAGATTCTGGGATGTTTTGGTGGTGGTTTAGTTTTTTCTTAAATTTCTCTAATGATAAATCAGGTATTGGCATGTCTGGTTTCACCCAGGATAGCCTGTTGATGCCTTCAGTTTGAGCTTTTATATTTTTTAGATTCTGGGCTGTTCTGGTGGGTGGTTTTGGGATTTTTTAATTTCTCCAATGATAAATTGGGTATTGGCATGTCTGTATGCTGTCCCTGAAAATCAGCCTTCTGATTTGTTTTGGTATAGTGGAGTCAGTGCTCATGAATTGTGAGCTAAACAAGGATCATGTTTGCATTCCTTTGTGAAAGATCTCACCTGATGGACTTCTCAAGTGCCCAGTGGAGATGGAGAGGTGGGAACTTCTCTGTGCAATCTCTGTCACTGTCCAGAAACTGAGAGATACAATAAACTGGAGAGTTCTTTTCTTCTCCTCTGCCTGAACCCCTGCTGTGTGTGTTGCTGTGTTCTCTCTGTGCCTCACAGTGAGAGCCCTGCAGCCCAGCCCCGCCCTGTACCTGTCCCAGGTGGACATCTGGCTCTGGTTGGCCTCCATCAGCAGGATGTCGTCGATCTCGTCCTCGATGCGGAACGGGTGCTGTGACACCGGCTCGTCCTCGGGGCACGAGTAGGGGCTCATGTAGGGGTGCTGCAGCCCCATCTCGGCCGTGAGCCGGTCCATGGGGTTAAACGTCAGGATCTTCTCCAGGAAATCGATGGCTGCCGGGCAGAGACAAACGAGATTCCTGGAGAGCAGGAGCAGTGTCCCTGCTGCGGCGAGCGGAGCGGAGCGCCCGTAACCGACCCCCGAGGTGAGGGACGGGTGAAAGGGGCACAAGCACCAGGCACTCGTGTCCCTGCTGCGTTCCCTGGCCCCTCACAGGAGCTGTGACCCTGCAGGGAGGAGCCCAGGGTGTCTGGGACAGCCCTGGGTGATCCCAGCTCCAGCCAGGGGGATTGAAATCCCTGCCAGGGGGGCACAGACCCTGGCATGCAGCCAGGGACTCCTGGGGCTTTGAGTTTGAACCATGGAACAAATTAAACCTTTGAATGAAAAATTAAAAATCACAAAATTCTAGACAGCATGACAGTAGTAGTAGAGTGAAAAGGAATTTTTGGTGATTTTTACCATGGGGGCTGAGGGGGTGAGATGGAGGGACTTGGGCATTGTCCTGTCCTCCTTCCTTCTTCTTCCTCACCCCATCTCCTTGGGGATGGTGGCACTTGGGGATTGGGCTGGAGTAGAATGGAACTGTGTGACACAGGTGAGAGGCATTGGATCATCACTGTCAATAACTGACACGTAGTTTGTAGTATAAAATCAGTGCCTGCCCCTGGGGCAGAGAGTGTGCCTGGGGCTGCCCTGCTGAACAGAGCTGGGCAGCCCAGACAGAAAATATCTGAGAGAAGAGACAATAAAGCAACCTTGAGAGCAGCAGCTGAAGACTGTCCTGACTCCTTTTCGTGCCCCACTGGGTTGGGAGACAGCGATTTTCACACATCTGGGGGTCATCCTGACCACAGCAGCCCCCGAGAGGAGGGAATCCTGCAGCCCTTCCCCAGCTTGGCTGGGAATTGGCCGTGAGAGCCCCTGGCGCCCCAGGACAGCAGCATCTGTCACACCCCGTGCCACAGGGCTGAGGGATCGCTCCAGAAACATCTCTGGGTTGACCCCACGTTCAATCCAGGGCTGTGGTTTGACCCCGTGCCCTCAGATCCACTCGACAAGCACGCTGCCTTTCAGACAGATCGCACACCTTATGTGCAGCTCAAGTGGAGTGGGATCACTGCAATTTTTAAAAGCCTTTGGCATGACCAATGCTATGAAATTATTGCACCTGTTAATATTTGAAGAGTTCTGAGTGGCTAAAGTAATTTTAGAAAGACCGTGGCGCGCGAACGCTTTCTGTGATGACAGGAAATTTAAGTGCAATTAGACCCAAACATAGAGGATTTGCTGTGATTGCTTTGATGATTCCTTTTACTGAAAGGTAAAATACTGTCACTGAAGGTGTGGCTGATCCTTTCACGGGCAAGCCCCTTTGAGTTCAGGCAATAAAAATAGCAATAATTCCTTTTTTCAGATGCAGCTTCGTATTGAAACCTCTGCATTAAAGGCGAAATTGTGTGAATGGGTCGCGATGGCATCACAATGGCAGAACCCCGGAGCAGGAAGGACAGCCACACGTGCTTCACCATCAACCAATTTCCGACCGTCTCCCGTGAGACTGCCTCACCACCCGGGCTGATTAAGCAGGCAGGAATCGACAGCTCCATCGGGCTACGGGCAGGGAGCAGGGTCTGTATTGTGATGTACCACGGGTCAGGAAACTGACAATGAGTTATGGGAGGGCTGCGGGTGACCTTTCTTCCCGCAGCCACGGCGGGGAATAAATCTGCTCCTGCTCGCTGGAGGCTGGCACGGCCCCCGTGGATATCACAGATATCATGGATATCATGGATATCGTGCTGCCAAGACCGGGCTGGGGATGTCTTAGGAGGAAGAGTCACACCAGCAAATGTAAGCTGAGCCTGGTCCTGGCATCTTCCCAAAAGCTGGTGGCCAGTTTAACCCTCAGAGGGAGCTCAGGAGAGCACCTGGACAGTGTACCTGCCTGCAACAACCGTCCCTCAGAGCTGGGGTGTCTGGAGGAGAAGACAAAGTTCCCACCCCTCTGCTCAGAGGAGTATTTCACCCGTGGGGGAACTACAGCACAATGGGCTGGTGTGGGAGCCCAGGCTGTGTCTGGGAGAGCCCTGGGTGATCCCAGCTCCAGCCAGGGGGATTGAAATCCCTGCCAGGGGGGGCACAGACCCTGGCAGGCAGCCAGGGACTGCTGGGGCTTTGAGTTTGACCCATGGAACAAATTAAACCTTTGAATGAAGAATTAAAAATCACAAAATTCTAGATAGCATGACAGTAGTAGTTATAGAGTGAAAAGGAAATTTTGGGTATTTTTACCATGGGGGCTCAGGGGGTGAGATGGAGGGACTTGGGCATTGTCCTGTCCTCCTTCCTTCTTCTTCCTCACCCCATCTCCTTGGGGATGGTGGCACTTGGGGATTGGGTTGGAGTAGAATGGAACTGTCTGACACAGGTGAGAGGCATTGGATCATCACTGTCAATAACTCACACGTAGTTTGCAGTATAAAATCAGTGCCTGCCCCTGGGGCAGAGAGTGTGCCTGGGGCTGCCCTGCTGAACAGAGCTGGGCAGCCCAGACAGAAAATATCTGAGAGAAGAGACAATAAAGCAACCTTGAGAGCAGCAGCTGAAGACTCCTGACTCATTCATTCAGCAGCAGGGTTTGGAGACAGTGGAATTTATATATCTGGGGTCATCCTGACCAAAGCAACCCCCGAGAGCTGGGGACAGGCCATGGGTGAGGAGACAGCAGAGGGGACACCTGAGACACCCCTGGACCCCCAGCCCCTCCTGCAGCTGCACAGGGAGCAGCTCTGGGGACAGGGCAGTGGGGAAGCCACGGTACCTTCGCTGTCCACCTCGGGCAGCAGCTTCCGCAGCGGCTTCCGCACCTCCCACGTGCTGTTGATGAACATGGGCATCACCTTCAGCAGCTCCTCCTTGTCCTCCTGGTGGATGACAGGGATGGTCTCCAGGATCAGCTGCATCTGCTCCAGCTCGTGGCCTCCTGAGCGGGGAGAGGGCAGGCAGAGAGGTGGGAACACAGGAGTTAAATCCGGGTGGGGCACCGCCAGATCCAGGGGCAATTCCATCTTTAAAGGGATGCAGGTGTCCAACCCCAAGAGGAAAGGTGTTTCCTGACCAGCTCCCACCAGCTGCTGGGCTCCAAGTCGTGGCTCTGCTGGTGACAATCCCCAGGACAGCTGTGTGCCTTCTTCTCCAGGACACTTTTATGCATACAACAACCCAAACCCTGCTCGGGCTGGCTGCCCACCAGGCAGAGGAGAGTTTAGGAGAGTTTAGGAGGGTTTAGGAGAGTTTAGGAGAGGAGAGTTTAGGAGAGTTTAGGAGGGTTTAGGAGAGTTTAGGAGAGGAGAGTTTAGGAGAGTTTAGGAGAGTTTAGGAGAGTTTAGGAGAGTTTAGGAGAGGAGAGTTTAGGAGAGGAGAGTTTAGGAGAGTTTAGGAGAGGAGAGTTTAGGAGAGTTTAGGAGAGTTTAGGAGAGTTTAGGAGAGTTTAGGAGAGTTTAGGAGAGTTTAGGAGAGGAGAGTTTAGGAGAGTTTAGGAGAGGAGAGTTTAGGAGAGGAGAGTTTAGGAGAGTTTAGGAGAGTTTAGGAGAGTTTAGGAGAGTTTAGGAGAGTTTAGGAGAGTTTAGGAGAGTTTAGGAGAGTTTAGGAGAGGAGAGGAGAGGAGAGGAGAGGAGAGGAGAGGAGAGGACCTCGCTGAGGAGCACTAATCCCATCCCTCAGCACTCTCCTGGATGTGACTGTGAGCTCTGTGGCAGGTTGGCAGACTCTGCGTCTGACTGGCAGACTCAGGGCCTGACAGGAACACGGAGTTGCGCCGGTGATTTTCTGTCTGCTGGCTGGAAATGCTCTGTCCTTAGAGGCAGCACCAGCCACTGAGGCCTGGGGCAGTCAAAACAACGGGGATTTTTGGGCTACCAAGTCCCAGCCATGGATTTCAGGCTGCTCCAACAGCCAGCAGCACCCATCTGAGCCATGACGAGAAGAATCGACCTCACTTACAACCCAGCATTTCTGACCAGCCAGCAGGGAGGGAGGGAGCTGACCACCAGAACCACACAGAAGCCCAGCTGGTCACCAGAACCACACAGAAGCCCAGCTGGTCACCAGAACCACACATGTCCACCTGGATCAATGCCCTGGGAGAAGATAAAGCAACAGGAAAAGCAAAGATAAAGACAAAGGGGTGGACGGCCTTCTTATCCCAGTCCTGGGCAAATTGATTTGCTTTCCTATAGAAAACCTGATTTTAAGTCACTCAGGGATTCACAGTGTGACTCCAGGGGGAACTCAAGATATCTGCCAGGAAATGAACACCTTGTTAGCCAGGCTAATTCCCGAGCTGTGATCAAAATTACAGGGCGATAAAAGTCACAAAGGCTTTGTGGCTTTTCTCTGAGTGCAGCCCCAGGCACTGCTCACTGAAGATACCTGGCAGCCAGGAGACACCCTGTTTAGACACACAGAGAAGCTGCTAGTGCAGCGCTGGGAACCTTGAATTGTGGCTGTCAAGAAACCCAATTCCCTCCCATTATCCTCTCTTTATGGAATTCCCAGGGACCTTTTTCTGAAGGCATTAACTCCCGGAAAGGAAAACACGAGCCACGGACAGAATAAACGCAGCATGCTGTTGCTACCCAGGGAAAGAACGAGGAGCTCTGTCTCGGAAGAGAGAACCTTCTCCAGGCTCCAAGAAAGCACCGAGCCCTGGGAGCAAGCCCTGATCCCATGGGAAAAGCCCCTGTCCCATCTCCTAGCTCCTGGCCACAGCCCCGCTGGTGAACCCCATGGACATCCCCAAGGACAGATCTCTTTTTTACTCCCTTTTCTCATTTCCTCCTGCTCCCACCGATGCTTTTGGTGGAGAGGCACTGCAGGGAGCTGTGGCTGCTCGCTCCTCCCTGCATGCTGCGCTGCTGGGGAGCTCCCCAAAGGCCTGCACGCCCCACTGCAGCTGCTGAAGGTGTCCTGCCAGCCCTGGGACAGCCAGGCTCGCTGCGGGCACCCAGGGCTCTGCCAAACCCAGAGCTGCTCCCACCCCGCAGCACCCAGCGGCTCTGCCAGGGCCCGGGGCACGTTTCTTTTGCTGCACATCCAAAAATTCACGTGGGAGAACAGCAGCAGAGGCTGACAGCTACTCCTGACAACCAACCACCTTAATTTACCTGCGCTGCTTGAGCACCCCGGGTAAACTACCGAGTTAATTACATTGATTTATGCTAAGCACTCAATTTAAACTGCGCCGCTGACGCACACTCCAGAAACCATTTTTCCAGGGCGAGGCGCCTGTTGCAGGGTTGCAGCTTCCCCTGAGCTGCACTGCTGCTATTTCCCACGGGGAGCTGGCTGGGGGTGAGCTCCTTCTCCTGAGAAAAGAGCAGAGCAGCAGCAGCAACGGCGAATCCACGCTGCTCTGAGGGGCTGGGATTTATTCTCCAACTCTCTGGACAGCAGGTGAAACACACACTAGGGCACCCTGCCTGCTGCCAGGTGCCTACCCTGGCTCTGCTCTCCTTGCTGGCACAGGAGGAGGCCAGGAAAAAGGGGCAGGGGGCTGGAACATCCCCGTGGCAATGATTTATTTTCAAAGCTGCCCAAAAGGAATTGGTATTTTGCGTTTGGTTTTTGATCCCCACCCATTATCCCCTCCTCCTGCCAGCACCTGGGGTGTTGTTAAGTGATTTCTCTGGGCTGGAAGGCAGAGAAGGAGGGATGCTGGCAGCGTGTGTCTGGCTGAGCCCAGCCTGTGGCGTGCCAAATCCCACCTCTGGCCCCGGGAACCAGCCCGGGGAGGTTCCTGTGCTGGAGATCTCACCCAGGCAGAGGACAATCCCACCCCAGGGCTGCTTCTGCCTCTGCCTTGCCACAAAATAAGCCTGAAGGTACCTCAGGGTGTCAGCCAGCATCACCTACACCCTGGGATCCAAGGAGTGAAAATAAACCCCAAGCTGGGGCTGAGAGAGGGGTCAGGCACAGTTGGAAAATCCAGGAATGCTTGGGTGTCGTGGGGGGCAGGACCTCGACCAGCAGCTCTTTGAGGGGAGGAATAAGTAGAGGGGAAGAGATACTGCAGCATCTCCCAGCAAGATGAGGCAACGTGCAGGGACAAGTGGCACCTGGAGCTGTCCCTGCTCCTAGAGCACATCCCAAGGAAGCATCAGGAGCAGACAGGTTAAATGCACAATTTTCAAAGCTGAAATCCGTGCACTGGGGAGTTTTTGGTGAAACTGAGAACAAAAAAAAAAGGAAGGAAAGAGAGGCAATTTTAATGACCTCTTCATAGTGGTACTGACTGCTTCGTTTTAAGCTCTCACAAAAGAAATACGGAGCTGCGAGGAGAGGGAGCAGCAGAGCAGCTGCAACCAAGCATCCGAGATATCCGTGAAGGAAATGTCCTCCTCCATTATTAACGGGCCTGATTATTTATTTACACAACTCTGCCAACAGCTGCTGGGGAAAGGCGCTAAACCTTGTCATCCAGAGCTCTGACAGGCCACGGGGACACAGCCTGGGCACCTGGGGCAGGGGAGGGCAGCAGCTCCTGCAGCAGGCAGAGGGAAGCAGCTTCATCCCAGCCCGGGAAGCACAGCCTTGCTCCTGGAACAGCATTTTTGGGACTCTATTAAACACATGTTTCCCTCTCAGGAACATCAGAGCTGAGCTTCAAAAGCTGCACTGATAACTCCTTGCTGTGCTTTTGTTGTCTTCTTCCCTTTGCACTTCACCTTGACAGCTGCAATTCGTGCTTAGGGGTGAATCCTAAAAACGGGTGGTGGCACTCAAATGTCTCCAGTCAAAGACAAGAAATAACTTGAGGACACCAATCACATTTCCAGTACAAACCTCCTGGAACAGCGCACCTTTATCTCCTCTCCTCACACAGGGGAATTCCCTCTGCTGGGATAGAAACCTCAGAACTTCATGGCGGGGAAGGAGGGAGGGGAAAAGTGAAACAAGAGGAGACAGAAACTTACCAGCGAAGAGCATCCTCCCGGTGAGCATCTCTGCCAGGATGCAGCCAGCCGCCCACATGTCGATGGCTTTGGTGTAGTTGTTGGGAGACAGGAGGAGCCGGGGGGAGCGGTACCACTTGGTCACCAGGCCTTCGGAGAGGTAACCCTGGAGAGCAGGGAGAGGGATCAGGGTGGGAGCAGATCCTGGTGCTGTCAGCTGCAGCCTGAGCACAGAGGGACCAGGAATGGTGTGTGCAGATCCTGGTGCTGTCAGCTGCAGCCTGAGCACAGAGGGACCAGGAATGGTGTGTGCAGATCCTGGTGCTGTCAGCTGCAGCCTGAGCACAGAGGGACCAGGAATGGTGTGTGCAGATCCTGGTGCTGTCAGCTCCAGCCTGAGCACAGAGGGATCAGGATGGGAGTGTGCAAATCCCTGGGTATTGTCAGCTCCACCCTGAGCAGAGGGATCAGGATGGGACTGAGCAGACCCTGGTACTGTCAGCCCAAATCCGAGCGCAGAGGGATCAGGACCGGAGGGATCAGGACATGACTGTGCAGCAGAGCCCCTGCACCCACCCCGCTGACCCCTGGCCGTGCCCCCCGGCAGGACGCTGCAGGAATTGTGCCCCCACGCCTGTGCTGCTCCCTGTGCACCAGCAGGCACAGGCGGCTTCAGAGCACAGATCTGCGGGTCACCCCTGCCTGAGTCACTCCAGGTCACCTCTGGAGCACCTGGATGTGTCCTACAAATCCCAGTCCCCCCCTCACGTGAGACATTGTGCAAAAAACAGAAGGGTGAGGGGGGATGCCCCGCGCAGCGTGGAGGGGAAGCCCTGGCACCAGCGGCTGTGTGTGCGGGGAACAGAGCTGCCAAGGGCTCTCAGCCAAGGCTCCTGACAACGAGATGCCACGGGAAAAGTGGGAAAGCCCTTCTGGGGAATACCGAGCTGATGCAGGCATGCGAAACCCTGCCCCTCCTGCACGGAGCCTGAGCCTTGCCCAATAAATCACCTCCCTCCCCTCGTCACCCCTGCCATGGGGACCCTCCTCACCCCAGCCCCACTGTGAGGATGATGAGGGGCAGCTCCTCACTCTCACCTCATGCTGAGGGTGCCATGGGGCAGCTCCTCATCCTCAGCCCTACCTGAGGATGCCATGGGGCAGCTCCTCACCCTCACCCCACCCTGCTCACCCTGAGGATGATGAGGGGACCCTCCTCACCCCAGCCCCACCCTGAGGGTGCCATGGGGCAGCTCCTCACTCTCACCCCACCTTGAGGATGCCATGGGGCAGTTCCTCATCCTCAGCCTTACCTGAGGGTGCCATGGGGCAGCTCCTCACCCCCAGCCCACCCTGCTCACCCTGAGGAAGGTGAGGGGACCCACCTCACCCCACCCTGCTCACCCCGAGGATGGTGTCTGGGGTGCCTGACCCGGCTCCACAGAAGCTCCCAGCAGCATCCGTGGGACAAACCCTCCCCCTCTCTGGAGCAGAGCCTCCTGAGCTCACCCTGAGGTTTGCCACCAGTGCCCAGCAGCCCTGGCTGGAGCCAGGGGAATGTCCCAGCCCGGGAACAGCCCTGGCACACAAGGGACCCCTCACTGCCATGCTGGAGAGGGACACAGGCGGTGATTGCATCTGGAATATTCATAAGCACCCTCTCCTGTATTAAATATAACACATTAACAGAAGGGGGTGGATTGAAATGCAGCAGGAGCAGCAAAATAAAATTAAATTATAAACCCGAATTGCACTTAAATGCCACGGAGCATTTGGAGAACATCAAAACGCAACGACAGCGTGAGCACAGTTCACATAAAAACTTAGCTAAAAATGTCGTCCCTGCTGATTTAGCTCCACAGACTGAAAAAAACACAAACAGTGTTTGTCCCTGCAATAAACCTGGAGCTGTGCTGTGCAGCATTCCCTAGGATGCTGCAGGATGCATCTCTCCACCTAAACACGAGACCAGCGCACCAACACCACGAGGCTGATCACACTCCTCTTCCCCCAGCGCGTGTTTTTGTGCCAATTCCCAAATGTGCGAGTCATCAAGCTTTTAATCATAAAGGGCTTGCTTTTAAAAGAGCATTTTAATTTTGGCCTTCTCACGATAAGTTGTAATGGAGGCTGATTAGCTAAGAAGTTTCATTTAATGCTGTTATATTTTTGCTAATGCCGCTCAATCAGAACCAGCACAAAAGCCCCCAGGCATTATCCAATCAAACCACCACTTCTCAGCTGCTGCAATTACTCCCAACAATGCAGGCGCTGGTGTTTGTTGGAGAATCCCACCAAAACAAAATCTGAGGGTAGTAATCCAGGCCAATCCATGGATTCCTCCCTCTCCCAGGAAAGCCAGTGCCACGCTCCTCATGGATTTAAACTGTTCATATGTTTCTCCTCTCTGACAGCGAGATGGATCTGAGTTCTCGGGGGTGTGTGCACCACGCAGGATGCAAGAGCAACACGTCTGAAAGCCACAACAAGAGAAATGTTTTACTCCCTGGGGAGTGTCTCACGTATCGGAGAAAATCCCCTGCAAAATCTCCCCTAATGGGCACCGGATCTTCGACCTTTCTGCTGCCACGAGAGGCTCCCTGGTGATTAATGCTCCCAGTGTCTGACTGCCTTCTCCCTCCTTCCACGGAAAACCTTGGATCCAGCCCCCGTACGATGGATGGATGGATGGATGGATGATGGATGATGGATGGATGATGGATGGATGGATGGATGATGGATGGATGATGGATGGATGATGGATGGATGGATGATGGATGGATGGATGATGGATGATGGATGATGGATGGATGGATGATGGATGGATGGATGATGGATGGATGATGGATGGATGATGGATGATGGATGGATGGATGGATGGATGATGGATGATGGATGATGGATGGATGGATGATGGATGGATGGATGATGGATGGATGGATGGATGGATGGATGGATGATGGATGGATGGATGGATGGATGGATGGATGATGCGTGGATGGATGGATGGATGGATGGATGGATGGATGGATGATGGTTATGATCAGGAAATTCCCAGCTGTGCCTGTCCTGCTCACACACAAGGACCTCATGGATTCTGGGAATGCTCTCTTCCTCTCCTGCCCTCCTCCTCTCACCATGTGGTCACCGTGGCGCAGGGCCAAGTGTTCAAACCACCAACAGCCGCAGCCAAGGAGAAAAGCAACAACATGGAGGTGTTCCAGAGGGATAAACTCCCAGGGACAAAGAGCAGTGTGATGGAAAAGAGAGGAGCCTGCACAGCTGAGTGGTGAGAACTTTGGGGGAGAGAGAAAATGAGGGAGAGACCTTGCCTCCCTTCCCACCACGTTATCCCAGCTCGGCATCCCCCTGAGCTGGGGAGCTCTCCCCTTTCCCCTTCCTGTCAGTTTTTAAAAAAATTTTTTTTTTTTGTTGTAGTCCTGAACCTGAATTTGTGAAGTTTCTCTTTCCCCCAGCCCAGCATCTGAAGAAGAGGCCGGGATCCTCTGTTCTCTTGTTCTTTCAGGGATTGTTTATTCTTGTTATCCTGTTACATCTGTGGCTCTGGCCTGCTGAGATCTCCCTGGCGGGCCAGGTTGTGGAAATCTCCCCGCCCTTTGGGCAGTGTTTACTTCTTATACTAAAAATTACATATGTTTTATTAATAATAACTATCCAATACCTATTGACTGTGTTAAACAGTGTACATCTACTCTAAACCAATTAAAAAGTGCCACCACCACAGCAGAAGATGGAGAACAAGAGACCAAGAAGAAGGGCAGGGACACGCCCTGAATCCTCCATTTTTGTCCCCTGAACTCACATTCTAGGACCCCAAAATTCTGCTTTTTCACCCTGTGATGCGTTAACATCATTCTACCTAAATTCTTGGGACTTATAAATTTTTCAGGACAGTCAGAGGGATGTCCTGGGTTCCCACATAGAGAGTGTTAGGTAGAATGATAGTTAATGTATCATGGGATGAAAAAGTAGAATTTTAGGGTTTTTAATGTGAGTTTAAAGGGCAAAGCTGGAGGATTTTGGGTGTGTCCCTGTCCTTCTTGACAAGATAAACACCACCCAGAGGGTGTCAGTCTGCTCCATTTCGACCTGCAAGACAGATTTGTGCAGGCCAGAGTCACAATGTTCTCAATAACAAACAATAAACAATCCTTGAACATGAGAACGGAGAGATCTTGATCTGTTCTTCTGCACCTGGCTGGGAAAAAACAGAGATTTTGGGCAATTCTGGGGTCAGCAACCACACCAAACCCGAGATCTAGATGGAATTTGGAGCTGTGCACTTAAAGATTTGAAAAAACCAAAAGCTAAAATCCTGAGGCATGGGGGTGTCAGCCTCAGGCTCGGCTCCACTGCTCTGCCTCCTGCCAGAGCACATCCACGGAGCTCATAAATCTGTGTGAGCCTTGGGGGAGAGGCAGGGAAAGGAACTGATTTCTCTGAGCCCTCTCAGAAGCGCTGGGCACCACGGGCAGGACCAGCCCACGCCCCCCACCCAGCCCTGCTGCTGTACCCCTGCCTGCACCCAGCTCTGGCCAGCTCCAGAACCACCAGCAGCTGATCACCAGCACAGGATCTGCTGCTCTCAGCTCTGCTCCAGAGCAGATCCAGCTCCCTCCGCACACCCAGACGGGTTTTCCTGCACGGATGCTCCATGAGGGGCTGGAGGATGCTCGTGCAGTGGCATCCAAACACCAAGGTGAAGCTGCAGCCCTTGACAGCCCCTTCCACTGCGCTGAGGCAACAGAGGATTGCTTGGGAACAACAGTGATTCTGCAGCAGGCACGAACAGATGACTCCTGCCCTGATCCCGCCGTCCTTGACTACACAATGTTCCTTAAATCAGAGACCTTCTGTGCTCACATAGCCTGCCTGGTTTGCAGGGGTTTTCTCTGGGAGTTAGCTGACTTTAAACAAACAAATCACACGTTTGAGAAGCCGGGAGCCTCTTCCTGAGCTGGGACATAAATAATGAGTGAGGAAGGGAGCATGGAAAGGGCAGGCAGAGCGACAGGGACTCTGTGCTTGCTTCCTGCAACCTCATTCCTTTTCCACAGGCTGTTTCTCCCCACAGCCCGGACTCGTATCCAGAATAAATCAGCTCAGAATCATGAGACTGTCTTTCTGCCATCCTCTGCCATCCTTCTGAGCCTCTCTTCCCAGATCAGGAAATACAAAATGCATTTAAACCTTGGCACAACAACAGATCCATGGGGGACCCCAGCCTCACCATGGACACATCCAGAGAAAACAGCCAAGAAAACAACCAAGAAAACAGGTTTTACCCCGTCTCACACTGCCAAAGAGTGGCTTTATCCAGAAGCCAGCTGCAGATCCTGGTCACTCAGCTGTTGCTGCTCTAAGCGCAAATTTACAAACTAAGTGCCAAACTGCAAATAATTCCACGCGTCATTTGGATCTGGAGCTCAGGTGAAAGGGTTTGGCTGAGTCTCAGAGACCCGCCCCTCTCCCCCTGTGTTAAACGAAGGTAATTCAAATGAAATTGGGTTTTCAAGGGGCTGGCTGGCACAGAAGAGAGGACAAAGCCCAGCAGAGTGGGTGTGGACATGCCAGGTGTCCCCTCCACGTGCTTCCAGCAGCATGTGCTTGTCGACAGCAGCAGGCAGAGAAACGCAGAGCTCAGTCATGTGGGTAAAGAGAGCAACCACACGCCTCCCCACAGTCCACTGCTGGGACAGAGCAGAGCACCGGGCACGTGTTTGAGGAACACAAAATAACGCAACGAAAGGCAGCTGAAGGGCACTGGAACCCAGCCCGTGCCCTCCCTGCAGCGCTGCAGAGCCCTGGGGACGCTGGCAGAGCTCCAGGGAACAGCCAAGGCTGGGCTGGGCAGGGCTCTGAGCAGCCCCATGTGGTGGAAGGGGTCCCTGCTCGTTGCTGGGGGGTTGGACTGAAGGAGCTTGAAAGCTCCTTCCCGTGATTCGTATCCAAACCATGATTCCGTGGATATGTCTTGGCTTGGAGCAGAGAGGTCACCAGCAGCCATCACCCAGTGTTGGAACTATTGGAATTGTTGGTTTTAAAAAAAATATTTATATATTTTGTGTTGGAATTGTTGATTTTTAAAAAAATATTTGTTTTATATATATCTATATGTCTAAAGTATGGGATGGGACTGTTGGAGTGGCCATCTCAAAGCTTTTATTCTAAATTAATTATTAGTCTCATTTTATAAAGCTAAGCAAGGGAGGTGGAAGTAGCTCTAGCTACTGTAACAGCAGATGGAGTCTTCTTAGTTATACGGTCTTTTAAAAACTTTTGAGCCAATAAGATAATATTAAAAGTTGGTAAGCTAAAGCCAGTCAGTAAACTGACACGTACATCTTGCATCTAACAATGCTGACCTGTGATAGCCTAAAACAATGGATAAAGCTCCATTATTAAGCTTACGTATTTCTTCTACCCCACTTAACATATTTTCTAAGTATCTAAAATATTTTCATATTTTCTTTATATAGCACATAGCATTATTATTTCCTGACCTTGCTGCTTTAATTTTAGTGTGTTTCTCCATTCTGAGATTCTTTAATTTTCTTGTACTCCTCCATTCTGAGATTCTTTAATTTTCTCGTACTCCTCCATTCTGAGATTCTTTAATTTTCTTGTACTCCTCCATTCTGAGATTCTTTAATTTTCTTGTACTCCTCCATTCTGAGATTCTTTAATTCTCTCATATTCCTCCATTCTGAGATTCTCTTTCACACAGCTTTCTGAGCGTTTTGTGGCTTTCCCATTTCCCATCGCCCAGTGGTACTCACAGCTGCCCGAGGATGCTCCCCTGGAGCATCTCCCAGCTGGAAGGACTGTCTCCCCTGGAAAACCCCCCTGTGGGATCCCCCAGCCGCCTGTCCCGCCCCGGCGCTGCCCACCTTGTGCGAGTAGTGCTGGTCCACGATCCTGGCCAGCCCGAAGTCGCCGATCTTCAGCACCAGGTCCTCGGTGCTGATGAAGATGTTGGCCGGCTTGAGGTCGCGGTGCAGGACGTTGGCCGAGTGGATGTACTTGAGCCCGCGCAGCAGCTGGTACATGAAGAGCTTGGCGTGCTCCTCGGCCAGCTTGCCCTGCTCCAGCAGCCGCGCCAGGTCCGTCTCCATGTACTCCTGCACCACGTACACCACGTTGAACTTGAAGAAGTCCCCGCGCAGGCGGGCGCCCTTGGGGCCCAGCACCTCGTAGACCTTGACGATGTTCTCGTGGTCCAGCCGGCGGATGATCTTGATCTCGCGGAAGGCGTGCTTGACGCTGCGAGCATCGCCCAGCGTCAACTTCTTCACGGCCACCTTGCGGCAGCTGCGGCTGTCCAGGGCCGACAGCACCAGCCCGTTGGCCCCGAAGCCCAGCGGGCGAAAGTTGACGAAGCGGCAGCCCAGGTCGTAGCCGTACATGCTGGCGATGCAGTCGCACTTCTCTGCCATCGCGGACGCTCCCGCTCCTCTGCCCGCCTCACTCCAAAAGCCGCCGCGCTCCCAGCGCCTCCCGGGCAAATCCGCAGTGGGAGCCCCTCATCATCACTTACAGGCGCCTGGGGAGGGGTCTCGCTCCGAGCCCGTCGCTTCGAGGCGAAAATAAATCTGAGGACACACACGCACGCACAACAGAGAGAGAAATAAAACGTTCGAAGCTGGGTGAGAAATCAACAGGCTCTCCGAGCGGCGTAGAGAAGCGCAGCGCGGACATCTCCATCTGAGCAGAAGGGCTCCTTTTCTTGGTGTTAAAAAAATTAGCACTGGTACATTTTTCAGCCCCAGCGGTGTCCTGGGGTCAGTGCCGGGGCGCAGGGGTGGTGGCACGTTCTTGATGTCCCAGCCCAGAGCAGCCCCACGCCCTGCCCTGTCCCAAACCCGCCCTGCCCCACCGGCCTCGGCTCCGCGGAGCTTCGCCCCCCTCGCCCTCTCCGGCACGGGCAGAGCCCGTCCTGCTCACCGGCACGCAGCAGCGGGTCTTGAGCAGGACAGCGCTCGGGTTTTGGCTGCCTTCAGCGCTGGGAGTTCCCAGGTTTGCAGCTCCAGCTCCTCCCCGCCGTGTGTGCCCGTCCCAGGCGGAGCCGAGGGCTACAGCATCCCGAGGAGATCCCTGCGGGGCGCAGCCCGGGCAGCCCTCAGCGGGAGAACACACGCTCCTGGAGGAGGGAAAAGGAGAGGGAAGGAAAAGGAGAGTTTAGGAGAGTTTAGGAGAGCTGAGGAGAGTTTAGGAGAGGAGAGTTTAGGAGAGGAGAGTTTAGGAGAGGTTAGGAGAGGTT
>VXBS01005030.1:565-68875 GCA_013400255.1 Sitta europaea
TCCATCCTGTAAGAACCTCTCTCCCCCTCTCTGCCCAAGACCTACCTGGCCCAGGCTGCATGGCCTCCCCTGCCCAGCTGTAGGCTGGCCGGGGCAGGGGAGGCCTGAGCTCCTCCACAGACCGGAACCAAGAGAGAGTTCTCCTGGGAGCCCTCTGCTTTAACCCCTGTGTTCTCAGAGGCAGATCTTTGCCCTCAGTAGCTACCCCAAATGCCAATATTCAAACCTGAGCATCATTGGTTTGACCACTAAATCCAGAAAAAAAAACCTCACTTCCGTTTCAAACCACCACACACGTTAACAAGAGGAAGAACTTCTTTACTGTACAGTGACCACACACTGGAACAAATTGCTCAGAAAGGTTGTAGAGATATCTCAACAGAGATATTTAAGGACTGTCTGGACACAATCCTGTGCTGTGCATCCTGGGGTGACCCTCCTTGAGCAGGGAGATTGGACCAGATGATCCACTGTATTCTCTCCCAATTTTATCGATTCTCTGATTCTGTAAAACAAACAAGTTGTTTAAGTTACTTAGCTAATGCCCTTTGTTCATTATCTAAACCCCTTACCAATACTCATAATGCAATTAAACGAATGTGGAATCAAAACCAAGATATAGAAATCTAAAATTAGAAAACTAATTTGTTCTATATTTCTTGATTTAAAGGGGAAACATTTTTCACCAGACTGAGAAAACTGTGAAAACTTTCTCATTGAATTAATAAAGTATTTAAAGATAATCTTGATAATTAATGTACTTAAAACTGGTCTTCAAAGACTTGAAATAATGTTGGCATGAAAGTTAATAGGCATTTCTTTTGACATGTTATACAGATATTTGTATAACAAATATCTATTACTGCATGCAGTAATAGATGCAAGGACCTGTCTAGGGTGGACTTCATGTCACATTCCAACTTTAAAAGTTTATCTCTCTAAGGTTAGATATTTACTTCAATCTGCTAATCTAGATTGCCTCATTAGTCAATGGAAAGAAATAAGGGACACTTTCTTACCATCTTATGAAAGATGGGACAAACCACAAATCGAGAGTTCTCTTTCAGAATGGAGGGGAGTCTGCTCAGTTTGCCTGCTACTTTCATATTTAGCTTTTCAACAGCTGAATTTTGAAGAAAGACCACCATTTTCTATGACAGTAAATCACTTTTCGTCAAAGAGCTCCTACCATTGGATTGAAACAGTGAGTTATTAAAGCTCTAGGAAATCCTCACCATTCTTGCAATCTGAGACTTTGGGAAGCACCACAAGGGATTTAAAGTGGTGTGGGAGTAGGGTGTTTTTATGGTGTGGGAAGGGTGGTTTTTGATCAAAGACTGGAAAATGTGTCCATCAGTTTGTTCCTCCTCTAACTGTAGGAGTTAGAATTCCTGTTTAGATACAGAATCTTTGCTGTGACTTCTGAGGAATGCTAGAAGATGAGAAAGTGAAGAAGAACATTTCATTTGCTCAAAAAACGTTTGTGTGTCTACAAGATGAACCGCACCTTTTAGAATTAATCCCCAAAACACCAGCTGACCTAATGAAGATTATTCCTGAAGCAATCTATTCATTACTGCTGATGAAAATCTTGTGCCTGCTGAATGTATACTGCCAGACATTCTACTCCCCCAGAATTGCCCCGTGCTATCATCCTACACTGAAAGTTTACACTTCCTCGGTCTGCTCCAGTTTATATCAAATGGAGATTATTAAGTTATACACAGGGGAACAGGTGGGTGGAGCAGCTGGCATGAGAAGTGAGCAGCCTGACAACAGAAAAAAAAATCAGGGTAGATTGCAGCACAAAAATTTTTCCTAGGAAATTGCAAATTTCACAATCTGTTCATGAGATCTGATGGTATAGCTCGTGTGCCAGGTAACAAGTCTGGGAGACTCTAGACTTCACTGGAAGCAGACTATTCAAGACCTTCAAAGATCTTGTTAGTTTTGGCTTCAGTCTATTACACTATATCAAGCAATCCTACTCATTCTGGAAAGCAACTCTTTATGAATTTCTAAAGTAGATTGAAAAGGTCACAGTGGTTTTTCAGTCTTAATTGACTGGCTGACTGACTGACTGGTTTACTTGTGATTTTTATTGCAGATGAAACTTTAAAGATAGCTCTGTGAACTCTCAAAGTCATGCAGAATTTGAGAGGTTTATCTTTGGTTTAATTCAGTGACATGAAGAAAACATCATCTTGAACTGGTTCAAACAAAGACCAGTTAAAGAAAGCTGCCTAACTAAAATGGCTCCCCTGAATCTGGGTGCATTGTGGAGGGTGACCTAATGGAATGAAGTGTTTCACATTCAAAAGTACTCAAAATTTAGATTCTAGTGAACTGGGATAGCCAAGGAGAATACCGTAAGTCAGGACAACATAATAAGGCTAAAGTGGAAAAGTTTCCACAATAAGTAAGTGCTTAGGCAGCTATAGAGAAATAGGTGACAAAATCAGATGTGGAAGAAAAGGTAAGCTGCCAGTAAATGTCTAATACTGTGGCAGTTTATCCTTTGTCATTTACAGAGATCCCAGAGTGAAACAACGTATTAGGTCATTGTCTCAGGACACAGCAGAGCAGTGGCTTACCTGGCGAGCTCAATGTTGTCATGCTTCATCTCTGGCTGTCTCCTGTTTTGACTTAAGTTTTTCTCATTAAAGTTTCATTAAAACACATATATTTCTGCAAAAAGTTGCATTTCTAACAAATCAGCAATTTTCAAATGAAAAGTGTTTAATCAAAAAGTTTCCAGCCAAGTCTAATTATAGCATCCTGTTTAAATGCTACAGGGTTTCAGACAGCACTTCAAAAAGTAACACAGTGAAACATTCTTTAGTACTGGTCTTTCATATTACTCATATTACAAGAAACAATTAAACATGTGATAAAAAATATCTTGATAAACATCTGACATGCCACTGAATAACATTCGGTGTCTCAAGTTTCTAATTTCTCTCCTTTAAAATCAAACTTCCTTCTACTTCCTATCTGAATTACTGTTGAACACAAGCCAAAGTTCACTTGGACTTCCTTTCTACACAAATTCAATTAAGAAATGTAAACATTTGGAGTCTCTCTTGCAGGGGGAGGCAGTGAAAAAAGAAAGAAAAATGAAAGGAAGACTGTCAGTGGGAACGATGCATGTATGCCCAAAGGAGAGAGAACTATTTTTACATGGAGAAAAGAATCAGTAGCAGGTTTTGACACGGACAAAGTAATCTGTTACTAAAGGCAGCTTATGGCAGAGGTCAGTCAGACAGCTGTGCATTAAAGAAAGGTGGAGAGAAATGACCCAGTACAGTCACAGGGAACAAAATGCTGCTAATGGCAGGAGAAAGTGTTCAGCTTTTGGAAATATTTTTACTATTGTGGAATATGTAGTGAGTGCTGGTTTGAAACCGGTATATTTTGTTTTTGTTGACATGCTGCTTCTCATAGGCCTTTGTCCAACTTGCAAACTCCTGGTGTAGTCTAAAAGGCTGTGATAAAATTTACAAAAGGAATGGTAAAGAGAGAAATATGACAATAGCAGGAGAGAAATATAGGGTAAAGGCTTAGTATGGAAGCTCATCTATGCATTATTTTAAGGCATGCTAAATCCATTAATATGGGAATTGTCAATGCAGGTTTGAGACCACTGCACTGGCAAAAGCTGGAAAATACATGCAAAGGCCAACGCACTTCTGAGTCATTGTCTAGAGTCTGGTAAAGGAAGTGACAGCTGGTGGTGTTCTTAATATCAGCATCCAATCCAAGGAAACCAGCTGAAGCATCTAGCTGTGAAAATTCATTACCCATTTAAAAAGTTCAAAGGGTATGTGAGGAAAGTTAGAAAAAGACTTTGGCTTTTGAACACTCAGCTCTTTCACAGGAGCTCCAGGAGTTATAAAAACTTGTTTAAGAATGCATGCTGAGAATATTTCAGCTAAATGACTCTTAAAAACTGGGCTTACACAAGGTATGAATTCCAAGCAAGTCGACAAAATCCTTTAGCTGGGACAGACAAAGCAAAGGAAACTGCCGAATCAACCCACCACCAACACCACCCCCCTAAAATTCCTAAAAATCCACTGCCAGTGGCTGCTTGACATATATATTTGCTTTTCTTTGATATTCTTTAAACACGTTTGTTGAAAAACATTTCTGAAAAGTTTCTGCATAACCCAACCCGAGACAAGAATTTAAACTGTGGGATCTCAACATCCTGGTTAGGAGTAGACACGGATTTGGGTTATACCACGGCAAAACAAATATGGAAGGCAGCCCTTTTCTGATCACAGAGGAAGCTTATTCCATGAAGGGCTCTTTAAATTATGTTGCTAGTGTTGCTCAAGAGTAGAGAAGGTCTATTAGAAAGGCTGACCCTGGTGCTCTGCGAAACCTGACTGTTCTTGGGAGCCCAGATGGAAGACAGCTGCAAACTCAACCGGTTGGGGTTGGGAAAACCACAATTAAAGAGACATTTGGGGATGTAAAAGAAGTCCTGCCAGGGAGAAGTGTTTGACAACATCTTCGTTTAAAAACAGCAGTGGGCAGCTATTCATAAGAGCAAGTTGGATGTTATTACTCAAGTGTCAGATGGATTTATAAGGTATTGGTCAATTATAGCTACCTGTTTTGTTGCATGAATGTTGTCTTAACAGACAGCAGTGTTTTTATAAACTGCTTTAAATATAGCTGAAACAGAAAAAAATTAACCTGAATCTAGATTCTTCAGGACTTGTCTAACATTATTAGAATTGTACAGGAACAGCTGGACCAAATTTTTGATCAAGCTAATAATAAAAATAAGCTCTTATAGAGGAAATTATTGTAGAGTTGCTCATATGGCTTCTGACTATTACACTGCTGGTCTTCTATGTGAGCTTTCAATAGATCACCCTAGGCTTTCATAATTTTTGGTAGCTCATTTCCATGCAGCAAAAATTTGAATCTTCTGAATCATGGCCTTTCCTGTTGTTGGTGAGCAGAGTGGTTCAATTATTTTAGTTCCCTTCTTCTCTTGCACTTTCTCATCTGCTGTGCTTTTCACAACATTGTCTTCATATATTTCAGGTTGACCAAATGTTTTATATTATATATACATAAGCAATATACTATTTTCTATGCTTTACTTGTCAGAAAGTGAAACATTGGCTGGAGAAATGTTGTCTGTGGTGCAAAAAGAAGGTTTTGGTCACCTATGGAAATAGAAATCAGCCTTATATCTGGCCTGACATTATTGTGTGCTGAAAGAAAATGACACCAAGTTTTGTGTGTCCCTGGTAAAGGCAGGAGCCCTCTCACCCTTTAACAATTCTATTTTCAGAGTATGCAACTGTCCCCAGTGATTATAGATCACAGACTGATTACTGTAGTCTTTGGTCTTTTCTTTTGGCCATGATATTGTGGCTGAATTTACTATCTGCATCTTTCAGATATATATTTTGCTTTTTTAGGTTTTCAGTGTTGGAAACAGACATAGTATGGATGAAAATTGGCAGAAAAACGTGAAAAGCTTCAGGATTTTGAGTCAGGTGGCAGAACATTCGGGAAGCTTCTGGCACACCACAGATGGTTGGTATAAACTGTTGTGGCAGAGCAGTTCTGCCAGGAACCCCATGGAGTTATTTCTAAAGAAAACTTTTAAAAATACAAAGGATAAAAAATTAATATAACTTGAGATCACTGGTAATATGTTAGTTTGTTGAAATGAAGTTCCATACCACCCCATCTTTGTACCCTTTCAAACAAATCAGGCATGTAGACTGGGGATACAGCATAGTATCAAACTGTATAAGAATATTGTATTAGGTAAAGGTAACAATTTTTATTATATTAAACTGTATTCTTATTTGAATTATGGGTTATGAAGTGTGAAAATTTTGGCAGAGGATTTGGAATAGGATTAGATGACTCTCATACTAAAATACAGACAGGATTTTTTTTTCTCTTGTTTATTTTTTTGGGGGGGACTTGTTTTTTGGTTTTTTTTAACAAAGGAGCTCTGATTCTTAGAGAAGAATAATTTTCAGCTGAAAAATTCCTAAGCACACAGAACAAATTGGATTAACACAAAGTATTGGAATTTAATTGTGTTTTTTTCAGGAATATTTGCTATATTTCAGAATTTTTTGCCATTGTGATCCATGGTGTTCGGAAAATCTTAGGTACCAATTTGGTATTTCAAGAAGGAGCCTATTTTCATATAGTTAGTGTTAACTTCTTAATCACTTCTTTCACTTCCCTTATGAGCTAGAGAAGTCAGCATTTAGAAATATCAATCAAAATTTATAAAGGAATTCCAAGATGGGACTCATCTTTTAATAATGATTCCATTGTACACTACTGCAAAAATGTAAATACTACTTTAGCAAATTTATATACCACATCAAACTTTCTATGCCTAAGTAGGTCTTAATATCAAGTTCAAAATATATTAGTTGTCAAAATAAGAATATATTCATCTAATATACCAGTAAGATGTATCTTGAAAGATAACACCACATCCTCTCCATCTTAGTCTCAAATATTGAATACACCTGTGTTTGTTCTGTGACATTTTGATGTGAAATTTTACTCAAGATTTTATTAAACTAGGTCACAAAGGAGATCAAACTGAGGTTATCTGGGTGAATTTGATTGTTTCTAAGTGATGCATCTGTTGAATTTTCAATGAATATTTTTGTCCTCTGTACCTCAACCCTTCAGCCTGCTGAAAAAACTTCTTTCTTTCAGGTGGAATCGCTGTGAAGTTAATACCAAAATTCCATGGGGTGGAGGCTAGACTTTTTTGGTCACTGAATATGGATCTGTCCTGGGAATTAAATTATAGGTTGAACAGAATAGTTTGATGTGGGAACCCAGGACATCCCTCTGACTGCCCTGGAAAATTTATAAGTCACAGAATTTAGGTAAGAATGATAGTTAACATATCACAGGGTGAAAAAGTAGAATTTTGGGGTTTTAGAATGTGAATGTAGGGGACAAAGATGGAGAATTCAGGGCATGTCCCTGTCCTTCTTCTTCATCTTTTGTCCTCCATCTTCTGCTGTGATGGTGGAACTTTTTAATTGGTTTAAAGGTACACTGTTTAATATAGTTGATGGGTATTGGAGAGTTATTATAAATAAAGCATATGTAATTTTTAGTATAAGAAGTAAACACCGCCCCAAGGGCGAGGAGTTTGACACAACCTGGCCTGCAACAAAGACCTCTGCAGACCAGAGCCAGAAATGTAACAAGATAACAAGAATAAACTGTCCTTGAACAAGAGAAAGATGATCTTGGCCTCTTCTTCAGACACTGGGCTGGGGGAAACAAGAGAGACTTTTGAAATCTCAGGTCATCATGGCAAAACAAAAATCCAAGAGTTTGAGATTGAACTATGCCCAATGCTTTTGTTTTTTTCTAAGTTTGTTCTCCCTTTCCCATGTTTGAAAGGAAGGAAGTAAAACCTTTCTAGGCTAAGTCAGAGAACATAACCTGTACTTGCTGTTTGAATGGGCACAAATAAGCCAAGTATAAAGCTTGGAAAATGCATTAGTGAGATAATATGAGTTCAGCTTGAGGGAAAACTGGACTGGTTACTAATAACATACACTCAGCAATAATATCATGTCTTTTACGTGGGATATGAATGTTGTTCCATGTATATGGTGCCATTTTTGTCTCACAGAATGGAACCAAGTCAGGAGAACACAGAAACAGGGTTTTATAGCTGTAATAACTGATTCCATTATATAATTATGTGTAATCACTCTATGATTTACTATAATGTTCCATTTCTGGTGAATCTGTATGTGAAGCTATATTTTAATGTTTCAGCCTTGGGACTGTTAGTCCATTGTATTATTTGGTGTTGTACCTTTCCACTTCCATAGCAACAATTTAGCTTTTCTCAGTGCATAATAGTTGTGAGAAAATCAAATTGCTTCTGCTTTTGCCAAAGGAAATCTTAATAAACCTCCACTGGTTAAACATCACTTATTTCCACTTGTGGGCTGGTTAAGCAAAGTCTTGTGCATTGGTGTTGCCCAAAGTAAACTGACTGTAATGCAACTCTTCAAACCTTCTTCAAGTACCCTGAGGATCTGAGCGTTTTTTGCTTCTTCCTGGACAATTTCTTCAGCAACTTTTCAGTGCCTTATTGCCTTGAGACTGTTAGACAGTCACTGAGATTTTTGTTAGGAAAACACCTCTAAGATCATTGACTCCAAGCATTAACCCAGCACTGCCAAGTCCAGTACTAAACTGTGACCCCAAGTGCCACATCTTGCAAATACCTCCAAGGATGAAGACACAACCACTTCCCTGGGCAGCCTGTTCCAGTACTTGATAACCCCTTTGGGGAAGAAATTCTTCTTAATATCCAACCTTAACCTCCCCAGCACAACTTGAGACTCTTTTCTCTTGTCCTGTCACTTGTAAGCCTGAGATGCTCTAGTATTTTCACTAGTCTTTCCACTATTAACAGCACAGGGATGCAAAATTAAAAATTCTCTTTCTCTCACATCCTTTGAAATCTACCACAGAATGCAGTGAGAGCTCTGAAGAGTGTCCATCCCCAAGACCTTTACCTTACAAAGATTGCAGACATGACCTGTGAAATGTGTCTCCAGGCTCCTGGTTTCACTGAAAATTTAAGGTAGTTCTGCTCATCTGTATTTTGCTAACTGTACTCTATATACTCTGTATATGTACTCTATATACTCTATCCTCTCTGCAAATGACAAGAAGGGAATATCAAGACTTAACCACTAACTCCATGGCCCTTTCAGCCAGCCCATCAGAATTCCTACAGCTGCTCTCTGTTTAGGGCTCATCAAACATCTCTCCCATCACAGTTTATCAAACGCCTCCACCTCAGCATTTCAAGTAACTCAAGCTGCTTCCTTTTCTTGCTTTCTCTCCTGCCAAAACCAGAAAGCCTTTATTAAGGGCTTCCCCGTCAATCATCCCAAAGGCCTCTTTGGAGATGTGATTAGTGTTTGCAGCCTACAGGCTGAATTCAGGAACAGGCTGAATATGCCTGGTGCAATTCATACAAAGGGATATGGAGGAAGGGAGTGATTTTACTGAAGTGTGAAGCCTTGTTTCTGTGCTGCAAGATGTTATCATCCCTGTGAGCAGTGAGATTTTTTCAGGCTATATGGAGTTTTGCATGTAGGGATTTAGGATCTGCCATGTCATTTGGGATTTTAGGGTTTGACTTTAGTTCAGAGCCTGAGAATCTGGGTAAATTAGGCTGTGCTGGAGCTTGAGGCTGCTGTGCTCAAACTGCAACTGTGGTGTTGGTAGCTTACAGTTGGCTTAGATGTACTTACATCCTGTGCCATCATATCAGAGCAGACATTTCCTTCATGTTGCTAAGCCCATAGGGACTGGAGAAAGCATTTTAAAGGAAGCTAGAAATCTTCTGTTACCGGTACTCCATATCCTACGTCTTATGATTTCACAAAAAACAAAAAAATTAAGCATTAAATTTTTTCTATCTAGAAGAATGGAAAATAGCCTGAATTTTGCTTTTCCAGGCAGTGCTGAAGAAGTTCTGGGGCTGGGCTAACTGTGTACAGTTTATGGGGAGATCCACCAAGAACTCCCCACCTGCACAGGCTGCTGGTTCCAGCCTTCTCTGCTGAGCTCTGTTGAACAAGAAGTGAACAAAGCACTTGATTTGAAAAGAAAAAAAGTGAAAGGAACAAGTGATTTATTTGTGATGTCAAAAGCAATCACCTTGCACATTGAAGGATGAGATTTTATTTAGATTAATTACTTTGTTCATGCAGTCTTGGTTAATCTAATAACCTTACTAAAATTGTACTTAAGTTCTTTTGCTGGCCTGTTGTTGCTGTGAATTTTGCATAGAAATCAAGCTGCAGAAAGTTGATTTTATATGATTTAATTGTAAAATAGCTCTCAGAACAAAGTAAAGAGACTAGATGCTGCCTGCCAGCTCCAGGTGCTGTGGATCCAAGTCCGTAGAGCCAGAGCAGGAGGGCTGTACCTCATCACAACCTCACAAGAAAGAAACTGGATGTTGCCTGGTAACGGGAACTGTTGCTTTTCTTTTTCCAGAGGTTTAGCAAACAGCTGAAGCAACCAATTTGGGGAGCAGCATAAGGTTTGAAAAGAACAAATAGCTGTTGAGGAAAAAACAGTCAAAGAGTGAGATCAGAGATTGTTACTTGGATACAGCAAAAGCCAACACAACAGAAGGGCTGAGAGGAAAGGCAAAGGCAAAATAACAGTAGACTTATTTGAGCTCTGGGAGTATTTTTTCAATTTATTTTTCCTGTACTTGTACATCTAGTGTTAATGCAGTTCTTCTACACCCAGTGATACAAAAATGTCTTTAGAAAACTTTAGGTGCAAGTCTTTTCTTCTTCATCTTCCAATCACTCCTCCTTAGTCAGATTTTCATGTTTGTCTTCCACTATATCTTTTACTTTTTATTTGCTCTTTGGAAGGAATTTCTTTTGTTATATCTCATACAAAGTAAGAGTGGTACTGGTTTTAAAAATGTCAATTTCATTGAGACAAAAGGGCACTTGACTCACTTATCCTCTGTGATATCCTCTGTTACTGATCCTCTGTGCCTCGTGCCTTGCTACCTGCAGTTTCAGATAGACGACACTATATCATTACCATTAAATAATTTTTTCTTTTCATAATCACAAAAGTTGCAGAAATTGATGGCAAATTTTGCTCTTGTGAGCACAAGGAAGGTTGGAGGTCCATTCTTGATCAGAGAACACAGAAATAATGGTGCTGTCTTGGAGACTTCTTCCTTTTGAAGTGCTGGTTTGAGTTCTGTATCACAGGTGAGGGAGATGCATTGGACTGCTCAGCTCAAATTTTCCCTGTGGTTCCTTTCCATCCATGTGGAAAGTATACATTGCTGAAGTCTCCCCATAGATCAGGTCACTGAGACAAATGACCAA
The DNA here is from genome assembly GCA_013400255.1 of Sitta europaea. NCBI lineage: Eukaryota > Metazoa > Chordata > Aves > Passeriformes > Sittidae > Sitta > Sitta europaea. The sequence continues at coordinate 11,494 of VXBS01005030.1, forward strand.
TGACAGTAGAGCAGATTTGATGACTTCACCATGAATGATACAGGTAAATTCACAAGTTTACAGGTGTGAGTGATCCTGGAAAAGACAACCTATCTCTTGGTTGCTGGTGGTACCTATATAGATTACAGTATATATGATAATAAATAGTTTAGAATTACTTCAAACATTTTTACCTTTGTTGTATTTACATTTTCACTAACATGTTGCAGCTTTATCTTACAACACAACAACAGGTTGTGCAACTTCCTCTTTGGTTCCATACAGCATTTCTAATGGAGATCTCCCAAAATATCTTGCTGGAAGGGAAATGCAGCATAAGGAGCTAGGTATGAATACATTTCACAGTACAGCAGGCTTTTTGAGGTAACTTCTTTTTTGTTCTGCCTTGTGATTACTCTGCCATAATGAGCAGGTGTTTACAAATGTGCTCTGCTGAGTTTCCTTTCTATGAGATGCCACTGACCATCACAGGGAGAGTTCATAACTTACACTCAAGATCTGATATCACCATTGCTGTGGTACAATATGGATTTTCACTCCTTGCCATCTCTGTTTATTTTAGTTTCCTCCTCTTTCAGTTTTTCAGATTGCATACCATTTTTTTCCCCTCATATAGAAAATCCCATTTCTATACAATCATTTTTCTCTTTCCATATTGTTAGGTATGAAAAGATAAATCAAATGTGTAAGGCTTGGAAAACTCTAACCCCTTTTCTAAAGAAACAATATTTAGGTTCACTGCCTAGCTGTCAGATTTATTCATCCCTCTCCTAAAGCTATTTCTGTCTGCTGTAATTCTTTTGGAAATTGTTATCTTTCATTTAAAGCAAAAAAAAAAAAAACCTGTGAAGAAATGTGTCCTCCAAAAAAAAAAAGTAAATCCTCAGAGGACACAAAATAATAATTTCAAAATTTAGATAGTATTAAAGAAGTGAATACACATATTTTCCATTGGTTTGTATAACCTTATATAGTATTACAGTTTATTATTTTTGTGTATTACCATACAATTCAACCGTAGTTATTATATTTGATAATTAAAAGCATCTGCCTTCAAAGAATGATGCAAGTGAAAGTGTCAAAAATACTGACATAACATCAAAAACCTTTTGTTAAGAGAAGACAAGGAGTTTGTTCTCAAGAATGAAAGTTGCAGCTTTTGGATTTCCTTCACTTGACATATTTTAGACTTAATTCAGTAGTCATTGACATCTGTGGATCAGGCATTTTTTTACTTTCCACAGCATTCAATGAACATACTGTACATGCCTTGCTTATTTTTTAACACACTACTGGCCCCATAAAATGAGAGATTTGCTTTTCTTCTTTCTTTGCTCTGAAATCTATTCTATTCTATTCTATTCTATTCTATTCTATTCTATTCTATTCTATTCTATTCTATTCTATTCTATTCTATTCTATGCCATGCCATGCCATGCCATGCCATGCCATGCCATGCCATGCCATGCCATGCCATGCCATGCCATGCCATGCCATGCCATGCCATGCCATTCTGATTGAAGTAACTGAATACCTTTACTTGGGAGTACTCCACTTATTTCTCTGAACCTCTTTAAATTGAAAGTCTTTACTCAAGGGTGGAATCTACCCTTTGCAAATAACTTTAGAATGTGGGGATAAAAGAGTTTGAGGAGTAATTTAAGTCCCCAGAGTTAAGTTATGCTATTGGCTATTATGCAGTCACTTTAGAACACTTCTGTGAAAGCTTCTCTTTAAAATTCTTGGAAATTTCTGAAAGGAATATTACTAATCTCGGAAATTTATTACAGCATAAACATTTCTAGCAGCTGACTGCACCTGCATTCTCTATCAGAGAAACTTTGGCTATGCAGCAAACACAGGTTTGCATTTTAACTCTATCTTAAAATGACTGAAAAAAATCTATAGACCTTTTATTTTTCATTTCTCAATATGGTGAGCCAGCTGGCACAACTGACAGGCTGTTCATGTAGCTCTTCCAGAAGATTTCCTGTAAAAATAATCAGTGTGTATTGAGATGCACTCAACTAAGAGATTTCCGTGTCTCAAACCATTTTCAGTATATGGTATTAAAAGCTTATCTGGTATTTTCAACTTGCAAAACTTTGAGATTTTCTTTTAATGACATACAACCCAGGAATTTTGGCTCTGGTGAATAATCAACTGTGAGAGCAACCTCTTTTTCTAGATGTCTTGTAAAGCACTTAAAAGCCAATGGAGTGCACTGTTCTATTGGCTTGGTAAGATAATTCACCAAAGTAGCAGATGTTCAACAAGCTACAGGCAATCATGTTGTGCATCATAGCTGCATATGCAAACCTACAGACGTGTGGGCCACATTAAACTGCTGAGCCCCTGGTGAATATAATCTCAATGAAAAGAAAGCAAACAAAATGGAAAGAAGTAGGCTAAGAGGAATTCTTTTCATCAGTCCTTCTGTTGGTGCAGTGCCATTAGGAAGGGCTAAGCTGCTCCTGGTAGTGCAAATGGCTCATAAGGGCTTTGTCTGCATTGCACTGCCTTGTGTCATAGGCGTGATAGTTTTGCTACTGTTAATTTGGAACCTTAATCCAAGACCTAGCTGCAAGAATAAACTGGCTAATCCCAGGACTGCCTAGATTTCTGTCAATACAGACCACATGCCAAGTACAGTTTTACTTACGGCTATGTCTAGAAACATCAAATTCTAAAAAAAGACAGAGATTTTGTTACTTGAATCTTGCCACCGTTCATGAAGTGAGAGTTCCTCTGCCTTTTTCCCTTGGAGGCCAACACTCACAGATGCTGACCCTAAACACAGTGGAGCAAATGGGCATCCTGTTTAAACAACGGTTTAGTGATCAGGCCATCTGCCTGGGGTATCAGAGTCTGTGCTTTAAAATATCTGTCTGGTCTGGAGTCAGATCAGAGCAGTCCAACTTTGCATTAAATATTTATTAGGCCCCTGAGTGTAAAAGAGGGAGAGAATGACTGATTCTATTTCAGAAGACAAGAAGCTGGGACATTAAACTACAGTAAGAAAGAGAATAAGTTCTGTATAGGTTCTTATTCCAGTGAAAGCATTTCGGGTAAGACCATCTCACAGCATGCTTTTCTTTTTCTGTGCTCTCTGCTAAACTTGAAATTTGTGCTTGCTGTAGAGGAACTTGGCCTGTTCTTGCATCAGATGCTGTGACACACACTGGCTATGAATTTTGCTTTCATGCTTTGGGTGTAGACATTACTTTCAACACAAATAGTAATAATAATAATAATAATTAGATTTTTTTCTTAATTTCTTGTTGTATCTCACAAAGTGGTTTTGTTAAAAACTGTACCTGAAGTCTTGTAAATCCACACATAAGATGTACCTTTCCCATGATCCCCTGTGCTCCTTTACCTGATACTACCTGTCCTGGAGTTAGCTCCTATTGGGCAGCAGACCCCTCCCCTTTCCCCTCCCCTTTTCCAAGGAGATAAAACCACCTGGCCACGTGGCCAGGTCTCTCTCTTTTGCTCCCTCTCCCTCTCTCTCTCTTCCTCTCTCCTCCCTCTTGCTCTCTCCCTCTCTCTCCCTCCCCCTCTCTCTCTCTCTCTCCCTCTCTTACTTTTTCTAATCAAGTACTGCTATTCTATTTACTATCCAAGAATTATATCTACTTATGTTTAGCAGGATAAATGTTCCATGAAACTAATTTCTGGAGTTCTATTGAACTGTGAGTCAATGTTTGTATTTTTTTTTTTTTTAATTTAAATTTTTCCCCAAACTGATGTCAATGCCTGTGATTTCATTAAATGAAGTGAGTTCTGCTGAAACTCTTAAAAGAGTATGAGAGCATATTAAACTGGCAGCTTTCCTAGTGGGGAGAGTTCAGTTCAAGGCCATAGGTCAGTATTTAATATCCTCCAAGAGAATGATTCCATCTTTATGAACCATTGTCATTCCCTAAGTCGCCTTGAGAGATAGAAGAGATAAACAGTTGGCTAAACCAAAAAGGCTCAATAAGGCTTTAGACGTGCCTAGGAGCTTAGGAAGAGAAACTATGTTATAGCACAGAAACGGCATAAAGAGGGGCTAAAACTCACATGCCCAGTGAGTTCCCGTGGTAAGTTCCCAGCAGAGAGGGCAAAAAGGCAGAAGGAGCAGTTTCCAGGGACTTCCAGAAGTTCTCAGTGGTTTCAGTGACCTGGGAGCCTGGTCAATTTAGAACCAGACCAATGAACAAACTCTGTCATCACAGGCTAAGTCTCAGAAACACCTGCTGTGTTACAAATTTCCATCCTTCAAATCCCTACTTCCATCCATTCGTATAACTCCACCGAAGTAGGTGCGGGAGGGGAGGGAGGGCTCCCGAGCCTGAGGACCAGAAAGACTTGCAGTGAGGGATTTGTCCACAGCGCTGTAACCTAAGCACTGGGTTTGAGGTGCTTGGTGAAGCTGCTGAGCATCAGAAGGTGGCAGCATTGACGAAGGAAATGAGCAAAAAAGATGAATTAAAGTAAATATTGATATACATTCTGGCTTTTCTTACTTTGCACAAAGTAGTATTGTAGCAAGAAAACGGTAGTAAAAAAATTGAGTGCAAAATAGACCTTATTGTGTCTTTCTTGATGAGCAGACCACTGAGTTAAACAGTATGTTATTGTTAATTTAGATGGCCATCTGAACACCCTGTGCATTTATTACTAGTGAACACAGTTATTAAAGTCACACTTGGGTGGCAAACAGACTTTTTGCCCGTACTAAATATCTTTTTGATCTTGGATTAACATCTCCCTAATGAAGGCTAAGTTGAGATCTTCTGGTCCAACAGGAAGCTCAGTGGGATGTGGTTCTGCTCAAACCATTGGCTCTTAGATTCTCAGTGGGCAGGAAGATCTGTGTTTGACATTACTGGCACTGCTCTGGGCTGTGATATGTTCGGCCTTATTGATGCACGACTTGTCAATACCAAATGTGTGCTGAGACCATGGAAGGGACCCCTTGTACATTTGCTATGGAGTTCAGCCTAAGCCTCCTCAACAGGGATTTGCATGTGAATAACACGAGAGCAAATGGAGCTTATGCTCTTCTGGGGAAGTGTGGTGTTTGTCTGATTCTCAATGCAGCATCTTGAAACAACAAAGCCCTGGCATTTATAACTGAGGTAGATGGTTAGTGAGCATGGGCTTAAGGGCATATGTATGTAGAACATAACCTTTCTCTTACAGACAAAAACAGTAATTTAACTTCTATTGTTTTGAAAGGAACTTCCTAATTGGGAGCCAGCTGTTACAGGCAATCGTGACAACACCACACAGTATATCTTGAAGAAAACGTTTTTTCCACATTTTTTCCTCTCTTTTTCCTCTATTCTTTTTTTCACCTATTTTACATTGCCCCCCTTTTCCCTTTTTTTCACTTTTCCTTTTCCCCCCTTTTATTTTTCCATTTCTTTTCCTCATTCCTGTCAACATAAAAATAAGCAGAGTTCATTCTCTCTTTTCTGTGTTCTTCTGCTTTCTTTTCTCTCCCTGCAGACTTTCAGCCTTGGGTGTCACAGACCACAGAATACATTTTTCACCAGTTTCATTTTTGCAAAACAGAGGTCCACAATGAGGAAATTGAAAGCAAAATCCAACTTTATGTCTGTGTGACAGCTACTTCCTCAGCTTCTTACCTACTTCCTGATAGCTCTGATGGATTTATTGTAGCATGTTCATTGCTTGTTCCTGAATTGGTTATTCCTGTTTTTAATAGTCTTCCCCAAAAATCATCTTAAAATTTGGGAATATTGTGGCAAGATTTTGTGTGTATAATCCATCCCTTTCACTGAATCTTTTTTTTGTTTGAAACCTCCTCCAGAACTACATCCTGAGCTATCAGCCTCTGCAGAGAACTGAGCTTCACCTTTTGTCTTGCTGTTTCCATTTGCTGCTCAGGTTTTGTCATTCTCTATTGAGACTTCATTTCTTCACATTTTTTCTTATTATCAGAGTATGTGTATATATACACATATCTCCTGTTTCTGTGCATATAAATATACATATGAATTCATATGTACACAGAGCAAAGAATTGGATTTCTTCCACTTGTGTCCTGTTGAGAATTTAACAATCATCAATTTGACAATCATCTTGTCAATACAACCGCTGTCACTAACTTTAAGAGGTTTGACTCCATAGAACTTAAGGTTAAAAACTTAACAAGCTTGCCTCTTGGCAAGGTATTTATTTTCCTTCATATATGCTTGTTGCTGATGGGAAGGGGAAGAGTATCCAAAAATAGTTTTCATATCATCCCTATAGGATTCTAGGGTATAGTACTGTTCTCCAGTTTACTCCTGTAGCAGCTGAACAGATGAAGACATATATGGATGATCTGCCTGTTGAAAAGTTTATTTAATGATCTGTGTCCTGCCTTATGTTTATCTTGCCACCCAGACACTTTACCATTATTCATGTGAGGCCATAGTCATGACAGAGAAGTGAAAGTTCTATATCACATTACTGGCATGACTTAGAAAAAAATTTATGCATCAGGTCCAAGCAGGTGATTGTGGCAATCTGGATAGGGTGGGTTTTGTGGTTATGTCAACACACAGGACGAGTTCACTCTGTTATTCTTTTCTGCAGTTTGGATTGTGCACTGCTTTTTGTACTTCCCTGCTCCCAGCTTTTCAAAGGTGATAGCTGAAATGCCTCTTCTGCAATGCCTCAGACTGACTAGAGAGTTTATTACAGTTGCTTACAATCACTGAGCTCTTACACATCTGATTTCCCCATTTCCAGGAAATCTGAGCTGGGTTTGTATGAAATACCCGTATTAATTTAAAAGAAATACTAAAAGCCTGCTGGCCTTGAAGCAATTGTGATCATCATCTAGTCCTAAAACTTTAAAATTAAATTTCTGTAGGAATTAAGTTCACCAGTAGTGTTATGTTTAAAATTAATACTAGCTTCAAACCTTTTGTCCAAGTGCCTTAGCTAGCTTTTCAGGCTGCAACTTTTGTGTGCATAATTAGATTTTTATGGATTTTCTTCTGATATTGTGTTTATAATCTTATCAGAGCAATATATTGTGTCATTGTAAGTACTTATTATGTACTATAAGCCATGAACAACCCCTCTTTTATAGTAGCCTACTTGTCTGGTAGTCAATGTGTATTGTATGCTGCACACAGCAAAAGGTTCAGCTTTTAGATTGTAAAATTAGCATTCTTAAAAGATGGATTGCAGAATATGAAGGACTTCTTGGAGATTCCTGGAACATCAAATTATTTTTGAATGAACATTTTGTCACAGATTAATCTTTTCACAATGCCTGTCATTTTGCAAGCGTTACTATTGTAGACAAATGGGAGTGGGTATTTCATAGCAAGAGTCTTGAAATTTTCACGTTATTGGTTTATGTTTGCCCATGGAAGCTAAAGGTTCAACACTTGGCTGTTAGGAGAGGCAATTGTCATGGTGCTGAATATGCCCATTTCCAGTCAGACCCAGCGGGGCGATACTTGCTTCAATAGTGTTGGAGCAATAATGATAATATCTCTTTATGAAGTAGGAATTGCAGTTGCTCAAGTATAAGAAATAACCTTGTTTGCATCATAGTATAGTGATAAGGTGTTTTAATGCGGTAGAAACTGGGTATTTTTTTTTTTTTACAACCGGCATGTGAACATGGAAATTATTTTGGGGAATAATTAAATTACTTACAGTTCACCATTAGCACTAAGTCCCTTTGTGATTTCAATTCTTTTTCTGAGTTAAAGGGTGAAGAGGAAGGTATGTTTCTGCTTTTTCTGATCAGCTAATTCACAGGTACAATATTCAGTTTTTGACATCCTTATATCTTAACAAATTTTGACTTTGAAACAGTGAATCATAGCTTTCTTCATGTTGATTCAACAGTGACTATCACCTTTACTTCATTCAATTCAACATGAAATTTGAAATTATTGTTTGCTTGGGAATTTTTTTTTATCCCATTGGTGCATGTTAGCTGTCCTCTTTAAAGAGGGATAGGTGAATTTTCTCTGGTGGTTGTCTCCCATATGATCCTGTTGAGCTAGGGTTCAAATCAGCCTGTAGAGTGCTAGGATATCAACGTAGAACCAACTTTGTAAGACTCAAGGAATTTATCAGTCTGATTTAGAGGTGGAAATGCTATAAAGTAGTATGTTTCTAAGTGTGTCTCATTGTTTCCGTAGCTGATTTGCAAGCATTCCTGTATTCATGTGCTCTATTTCCAGGTGCCAGGCCAACAGGCTCTCTCTCCCTGTTACTCTGCTCTAGATGTTGACTGGGATTCTCTTTGTGTAGCCTTGCCTCATTTCCCCCCCTTCACTTTAACTAATATTATTTATTTTCCCTTTTCTTCCTGGATGATTCGTTCATTATCAGGATGTCATCATATTAAACTGTCGAGAGAATGGCTAATGATGAAATTGTCAGCAGGTGCCATCGCCCGGTTCATTGCTGAATAGCTTGACTACTCATCTGCTTGGTGATGATTGCTCTGCTAGCCAGGTGTCTGATTCTGTGTATCTCCCATTCTCCTGTCCCACTTTTCTGTTGTTTCTTTCAAGATCTGCAGGGTTTTGTCAGGTAACATTTTGGGGTTGAACGGATGGGCTGTTTGGGTAACAGTACCACAAAGTTTATGCCACTGTGGCAAGTACAAGGACTCATTTTGCTGAGGAGTTTGTGATCATGATGGGTCAGAGGCTCAGTGGTAGCAACTTTGTCCAATTTGGGACAGCTGTGGTTGGAAGAGAAGTAGCTTAAAGTGCACTTGCATCTCAACATGTGTGAGTTCTGACCTTGGAGCCACCTGAAGAAAAAAATTACGCCAACCAAATAAAACAGCCACTCATTTATTCTACAATATCAGAAACAGAAATAACCATTATGTTACCAAGAGCTACCAAGTAAGCTTTTCTTAACACTGTCCCTCAAAACCAGTGAACTGGGTAGCATTCAGTTAATATCCTGGACTATGAGGTCTCCCAAAGTTATTATATTGCTGTTCTGTCAGACTTTGCCAAATTCAGACATAAATGTTAGGAACAAACTTTAGGGTTTTGTTTCTTTGGAGGTGGGGTGGGGTGTTGAAACATTTTTTTTCCTTTCTTCCTTTTCTCTGCTTGTCCCATAGTGGTTGTTTTAGCTGCCAGCTGCTTTTGTTTTACTAGCAGCTCATTCTTCCACAGAGAAGTGTAAAGGATGCAATGCTCAGGTTGCTGCATTGCTCTTCTTTCAGAAAAGTTGTTGCTGCCTGAAGGTGAATGGTTAGCATAATAGCCAGACCTTGACATCTTACAACCTATAGAAATTTTGTGTTTTTATTGAAGCAAAGTGAACACATTCACAACTTACATTTGTGTTTTATTTATTTACTTTTCAAACATCTCTGGTTTTGCAGAGAGAAGACTTAAACCACTATTTAAGTCTTAAAGACCAGAAGACAAATAAGAGTATCCCTCAGATTGTTCTCTAAAGCTTTGGACTGTGACTCACGATTCTGGGTACTTGAGATAGACAGACTCAATACTGTTGGTCTCACTTCTCTCAGCTGTTAGCTGCTTTGCAGTAGATAGGACAAACTAGAGAGCTCAGTGGTGTGAATCACTAAGCTTTTCCTAGCAGAGGAAGGTCTGCAGACAGTGAACACAATCCTGAAAAGAATAGTGGAACAATAATTGACACAGTTGTGTTTTCAAGGAGCATTCATGGCATCCTGGTATCCTGCCAAACAGTATTGCTGTGACTATAAATTGCAGTGACTTGTGGTAAACACACTTTATTTTGCCTGTGATTTTCTCCTTTATGCCTTTAAAGTCTACTGCAAAAGTACTTTGCATTTTCATAGGACACTTAGCAGTAGTAAACCAAGAGCACAATCACTAATTCCCCTTTTGCTTAAAGAAGAGCTTCTCTTTGGCATAAAATATGGCATATAAATGAACAAAACTGTATTGTAAAGATTCTCATGGAATTTCATTCTACAAGATTGTCTGCAAGGTCCTTTCAAACATAACATATAAGGAGAAAACTAAACTGATTTTAGCCATTGAGTATGTGGTCCCATTTTTGTGGGTTGAGGTCATTCTTGTAGAAAGGGTGGCCTGTTATTTGAAGTCAGAGAAAAATAGTGGAATTATGTGCAAAAATGGAAACGCAAGCCTAAATTTTCAAACCTGTCTGTTAAAAAACTAGTGCATTAATTCCTGGTTAGGCATGAAAACTGCGGAGTCTAATATATTTTTTGCACTTAGCTGAGTCATTCCAGGCAAATTTGTCTAAAGTAGTTGTTAGCAGTTGTAACTCCATCTGGGCAGGCACTTGGCAAGGATATTTCACGTCTACTCAACCTTATTGTACATAAATATATAAAGGCAAAACCTTATATTTATATGATAGCACATCTGAATTTAAGAACTGCTCACAGTTGTTCTGGAGAGAAACATAGAGCTTGCTTGCATTTATGTTCTTTTGTTAGCACTAAGCAAATTATTTTTTCGACTGAAAGTGAAAAGAAATTAACTGAAAGTTTCATTACTTTCCTCTTCCTTAACCTTTCTTTCTTAGTGTCAATTAATTAGTATCTCATTAACAAAACAATTCAATTTTCTTTGTGAGATGCTGTTACTGTGGTGAGGCACAACTCACTTTCTGTGATGTAGGTCTGAAAGGACAGTGTATTTTATTATGTGAAGAGGGATCCAGCCTCCATTAGTAGTTTAATTTTTATATGTGGTCTACAAATGTCTTTCAGAGCAATTTTAAATTGGGACCATTATGTTCTTTAGTATTTACTATGCATTACTATTATTATGCATTGTATTATTTACTATGTATTGCTCAGTGTTTGGTGTTTATCTAGCTCATAGAAAGCATAAACTGCAAAAAAGCCCCAACATCTATAATCTATCAAAGTTATAAAGTTAATGCCTTGGAGACTGTACAGAATCTGTAGTGTTTACTTTTTTTTACTACAATCATTAACAGATGCAAAAATTAAGTACAAATTAACATCTGTCATGTGTTCCCCATCTCTCCCTACCATTATTTCTTTGACCAAGCTCCAAAGAAGTTACTTAATGCTGCTGCTCACATCAGGATTCTGCATAAGTTCCTTCCAAGATTATTTTATGAGAAAAACGTTGTGTGGAAAATGCTTTAAATTTGCCTTGTCTACATATCACATCTTTAAATCAGGAAGCACCTCCTGTACAAGCTGCTATCTATACACCTTTCTCATTGCAGAGAAAAAAATCATTGATCTCCTTTTGATGATTTGTTGCTTCACAGAGCTGTCATTCCATCTTGAGCATGTCCCTCTGCAGCCAGGAGTTGAATGAAGGCTCAATTGCTCACTTTCTGCCTAAAAAAAAGTGCAAAACTGTGCGCTTTGTCTTATTGGTAGTAAATGCTTCATGGACAGCTTGATGCAGAACTGAATCTGGATTGATGGGAGAAAAAAAAGACTAGGATACTGGAGAGAAAGTTAGAAAAAAGATGGACTACTCTCAGCCTTGAAAAAAAGACAATGAAAATAACAGGAGATGAGGAAAGTTTGGAGAATAATAAATATCAAGAACTTGTTTAAATATGACTTAATATCCTAAAAGCAATATTGACTTACAGATATGTATAAAAGGAATGGGAAGTGAAAGGAAAAGAGCAAGGACAGGTGCTATACAAATTTGGATATCTAAAATGATTTCTCTAGTTAAATGTTTTTAAACATTAGGAAAATATTAAAATCATATTCACAACTGATAAAACCCCTCACAGATTCCACAGTTTGATCATTCTGATATACTGTGCCTCAGAGATTAGTGTATGGATAACTAAAATGCATGTGACAAAAGCTCAGAGTCTAATAAAAGCCTTCTTTCCAGAATAACTTGAAGAGTCTGGTTAAGTCAGGAGAGGAATTGCTTGGCCACTCTCATTCTCTGAGAGTTTTGCTACAAACCTTTCCAATAGACAGCTTATTCCTTCCCCGTGCCAGTAAAAGCCTTAGTTTTCATGCTTCATTGTCCTAAAAATAGAAGCCTCATTAGTGTTTTGAGATTTATTGAGCTAGAATACAGCTTCAAGCCCACAGCTAGGAAGTCTTCCTCTAACATCTTGAGAACTGAGAGTGGTATTAACGTACAAAGTGATATGATGGTAAGTTATTGAAATGTCTTTGTATTTTGTATTTGTCATTTATGTCTCTGTCCCTGTCATGGAAGCTGCTGTTGAAATCTTTCAACATCAACACTCTGCCATTTAAAACTTACCCTGCCAGCATGCCATCTGTTTTGATCAGGGAACCACTTTCTACGTGAGCAGACTCCCACACACATTGCACTTTGCAAGAGAAAAATGCGTTTGCTGGAAAGTAAAAAAACCTAACCTTCCCTTGGAAAGCAATGCTCCTTGACTCAGTTTTATCTTTTTTTTAAAATCTTATAATTAGATAAGTTCACTTTCTTCCCTCTCTCTCCCATTACTTTAGATTTCTAGACAATGAGAAAAAATTGTAACAAAGTGAGTCAAGCCCTCTATGCAGTTGCATTCTGTATCCCCAAAGCTGGTTGCACATGTTGATATATTTCCAGTTGGGACAGAGACACTGGCCTTAAAGTTTATTTCTATAGGAAGTAAATTTTATATGTCAAAATATAGGTATTTTTTCTATGCATGTCTTCTTCAAAGAGCAATGGAAATATATTTCTAAAAGTTTTTCTAGCTTTCTGAAAGCAACTGTAATCAATGTAAGTTACTAATGGTTTCATGTTAATTTTTTAATAATGGATATCTTTAGTGCAGGTACATCTGGATGAGATAACATTCTTGATACTTAAACCCACTATCCCTTGACAGCAGAGCTTTCTGGGTGAAGGGAGCAAGAGAGAGAGATGTAAAGATCTCCACGCTCAGTTTCTTGCCTCTTCTGGAACTAAGTCATCTAATTCTTTCCGTGAAGTTATTAAATTCTGTCTTCTAACAGCTTCCTTGTCAAGATCTATATTCGTATATTTCTAGTTTTGAGCCTGATTTTTTTTCATGGCTGTTCTCTAGCTTAAATACATCTCTGTCCTGTCTGTAATTTACCATATAAAAAAGTGCATATCCCAACATTTCACTGCTCTAAGATAAAATACATTCTTTTGGTCTTCCCCTATTGAAGTTGCTGTTCTTCCAATTTGGTAAGATTTATGAAGGGTCCAACACTGGCCAAGTGCTTCTTCCTTGTTATCCCAGCAGCAGTGCCTCTCATTACCTGTTTTAAGGAGTAACAATCAGTAAAAGGAATCCAGCTTTAGATGTTTTAGAGACATGTGAAATGCTGTGAAGGGCATCAGTTAGATCAGTACTCTGAAAGAAAAAAAAAAAAAACCAACTCAACAAAACTCCTAGTGATCCTGTGATCCCTATCCCCCAAATTCCCCTGAGTGGCTTCATAGACTATTATCCTGAAATTTATTGTTTTCTATAATTAATCTTAGCAGGGCACTAAAATCCCCAATAGACTAGTGATGACACAGATGAAACTCTCCATCAACAGAAAGATAAACACTTGGCCTGTGAAGAGTGGCTCAATGTTAGGAAAATCGTGAGGCAAGCTGTTAGTGAATTATTGTCAAGGTCAGAGAATGCACATTTATTTTCCTGGTAGTTGTATCATTATCAGGCTCTTATGATATATCCACTTGCACTGAAAATGTAGCTAACTTACCTTGGTGAATTTGATTTATTAGCATTGCAACTGACAAGGTTGCCCGTTTGTTAGTGCTTATTTTATATTTGAATAGCTTTCAGCACATAAATTTGAGGAATTGCTTGAATACTTTAGCTGTTCCATATTTCATGGAGAAAGCTAGACTAGAAGAGTGCTGCTGTTGATATTTCTATCTTGATACTGACCACTTTTTTTAATAAATTAAAATTATGCCTGTATTTGTACTTAAGGGCTTCGTGAGCAGAATTTACTGCAAACAGTAAAACTTGAATGTGAAGACTCATTAGTTTTATTCTGAATAAACTGTGATATAACCTTGCTATGAAGTTTATTTTACATTCAGAGCATAAAATAAATGTCTTTTTTAAAAGACATGGAATTCAAAAGAAAGTAGCTAATTACATGTGTTCCTCCTATTAAACTTTAGTTAAAGAATGGATGGAGAAGGAGTAGATGAGTAAACGGTTCAGGATGGAAGAAGCAGCTCTCAAATAGATCCAGAAATAAGACTTTAAAGTTTTTTATTGACTTCAGTGGTCTTACATCAGGCAGAGGAGCACAGTTTAATTACAACCAATATTAGCTCATCATCTTCTCAGAAGGATGCACTTTTAAGTAAACACAATTGTTTAAATAGCCAAATAAAGAAAAAAGCAAGACTAATTACTTGCCTTTAATATCTCGTAAAGTTCCTTTAACACGTCTCTATCCTTTCAAGTCACCTTCTTCACTGTGAGGAAGAAATGCTTAATTTAACTCACTTTATCCCCCTGTCTCAGTTTGGGCCATCACCTGTATACCTCCAATTCTATAGATCTCAGTTGTCTTGATTTTCTAGGGCTCAGGAGGAAAGGCAGTCAGAAGCAAAGCTTACACAAACTCACGGTGTGATGGGGCCCCATGTCATCTTGTTGACACTCAGGGCTCATGTCCTGCCCTCTACCTTTACCTTTCCTACACAGAAAGTGAAGGTACTAATCTAATGCCAACAATTAGCACCTAACAGCCAGAGGTTGTTTTCTCCTGGATTTTTGGATTTCAGTAGGATTATTCAAGCAGGTATTACCTGTAAGCTTTACTGTGGACATCTATGTGTTAGCCAGAGAAATCAAATGATACCCATATAAACTGGCAAGGAAGCTCAGGGCTTTTTTCTCAGCAATTAAGTCCACCAAGAATATTTAATCTCATTGCCCTTTTCTCTGAATCCACTGGGTCAAATTCAGGCAATGAGTTTTCATAATTTTAGGCCTTTTGCTGTATTAATTCCTGTTAACTGAAAATTTATTGAAAATCTGCCTCTCTGCTGTCTTTGTGCATAGCTTTCACCTCCTGCAAGACCTTTATTCTGGTGGGACAACAGAGTAGCCAACATCAATAGAGAAGTTTATGGCCAGAAAGGTCAGAAAGCAAAGCACAGATTTGAGAATCCCAGTGAAATCTCAGTGGAATTCTGGGCACCACACACAAGAGGTTGCCTCAGTATTTCTTGCTGGGAGAAGAACACACAAAAGTTCTTCACACTTCCTGAACTCATTGGTGGTTGCTGAACTGGTCTAGGCACAGAACTACATGAAAATTAGATCTAAGCTATTTTAATTACAAAACATCCACTGTATAATTAGCAACACTTAATACAAATTGTGTTCAGTATATTTTATATGTAATTGAAATTCTGTAAGAATAAACTGTAATAATATAAATAATTTTCCAGGATGAAAAGTAGGTTAAAATAAGCAAATTTTATGCTTTAAACATTGAGTTAAATATTCCCTAGTGTTTTAAAATATTTTGGGTTTTTTGACTGTTAATCATTTCATTGAATAATAAATATGAGCTTTCCTTTTATGTAATTAATGCAACCCATATTTTTCAGTAGAGAAATGAAATGTTGAATCATACATAAAAAGTAGCTATGACTAGTTTATTACCAAACTTAATTCAGTCATTTCCACAGTTATGGAAAATGTTATTCTCATCTTGGGGAAAACTTTAGGCAGTGAAAAGTAGTCTTCTTTGGTATATATTGTGAGTTGCTTGAATTTCTGGTTAGGTAGTCCCTTCTGGGAGGGGTGTGTGTGTGTGTGTAAATATTACACATAGGCTGGTCTGGAACAGTAGTTTGCTCTTTGCAGTATCATGCATCTTCAAGACCTTGTTACTAACTAATAAGGCATATTTAATAATTTCTGAACTGATTTTAAGAGGTTAACCTTTATTTTCTAATATTTTAGTTTTCACTTATAAAACTGCAGTCTAACATCATTGCATGGAACCTATATGTAAGGATGATGATTCCCAATGTGTTTCAGGTGACCGTGAGTTTCATTTCTCAGGCTTACTACATTTTCTTGCAGCCATTCCTGTGGTGTAAAATAAGGACATCATTTGAAGTATGATTATGCTTTGAATGCCCAGTGAAGCTTTTAAAATGATACCTGACATCCAGCTAGATGTAGATAGACATTGATTTTTTGGTTTAATTCAGTTTTTTTCAAAGAAACACTGTTCGAATCCCAGAGAAATGGAGGTGAGGAAACTTTACTTTCCTGTCTTGACATTCACTGTAGCTGTCGTGGTTTAAGCCCAGACATCCAATAGAATGAGTGAGAGAATCAGAGGTGTAAAATTGTGTGTGGTGGTCACTCAGGACAGGAGAGACGGTGTGCTGAGTGGGGTTGTTGGGCACCAAAGCCACCTCAGGTCATGTCACTGTTGCACCTTCACTTCACTCATCCTCCACTGTGGTTCTCCACTCCGGAGTGGTTCCTGCTGTAGCAAATCCTATAACACACAGCTCAAATCATGATTAACAGCAGTTTAAACACCAGTCCATTCCAATCTCCACCCCTGGTCCCATTGGGCTAAATTATAGGCTTTGACATTGCAGTGAACCCTTCCTCACGGGCAGGAAGATGTTCAGCTGCTCCCAGGAGAGCAGGGCCCCATTGTGGGCACTGGTGACTTGGGAAGACAAACACCATCACTCCAAATGTCACCCATGTTCCTTCTTCTTCCCTCAGCTTTATATTTTGAGCATGACTCCATATGTTATGGGATATCCCTTGGGTCGCTT
Organism: Sitta europaea; assembly: GCA_013400255.1. Lineage (NCBI taxonomy): Eukaryota > Metazoa > Chordata > Aves > Passeriformes > Sittidae > Sitta > Sitta europaea. The sequence goes on from VXBS01005030.1 coordinate 28,266, forward strand.
AGGGTCAGCTGTCCTGGCTGTGTCCCCTCCAGCTCCCTGTGTACAGCATCCCTCTCACTGCTGGGGGGGCGAGAGGCCCTGTGGCTCTGTGTAAGTCCTGTCAGCAATAACAAAAACATCCCTGTGTTGTCAACACTGTTTCCAGCAAGAAAACCAAGTTGCTTCCCTATACTGAGTATTGTGAGAAGAATTAACTCTACCCTAGCCAAACCCAGCGCAGTAGTTAAGAAAAGCCGCTGGCAAGTGTAATTCAATTACACTTCCTTAATTCTGACTTGGCTTCTGTAAGTAAAGCCCTAAGGATTAGTTGGATATAGGTCTTTTATTAAAATACTTTTGTTTTTTTAATAGTGTGGGACCTGGTATCTGGCATCCTTAGGCAGCAGGGAGAATTAGAGGCTTAGAATTATTACTATAGCATTTACTCATCAGAGGGATGTAGAACTACACTGCAGTTTGAAATGGTCTATTCCTGCTTGTGCTGGCAGAGTAGCTGCAGTGGCAGAGTGCAGTGTGGACTGCAAAAACGTGTTTGAATAGACCTAAAAGTAATTAAAAAGGCAGTACTTTCTGAGTTTTGCTCTGTTACTGCTGCACAGCAATCAGGCTGGTTTGGTTAAAGCTAGTTCAGATACATCCATCCTAGCAACAACTGTGCTTAGTGTACAAGTATTCCAAGGGAATATGATGTGTTTGCTCTCCAGAGAGAAAACGTTACAAGATCAGGCCCTAATTATTTTATAATTGTGCAAGGCTTTAATTATAAGACCTTAATGACTGGCTTCATTTAAAACACTTTAGGGACGTTGAGTTAAATAAAATGCTGTTATTGAATTATTTTCTTTCCCAGCAATATGAGCACTTTCCATTTCTCTCTCTCCCAATAATCTGCTGTGCCTAACAAACAGAGAAGATAACCATGTAATTAAGAGATTCTGAGTGCAAGTTCCCTGATTATCTTTACAACAGCTCAACTAGTAGACTCTGGGTATCCAATTTTCAAGGCATGCACAGTATGTTCCACTTTTCAGCCTAACAGAGCTCAAATATTCCATGTTCTTTGCTGTTACAAAAATACAGCTAAAAGAGTTGAAAAGGCCACTGCAGTCTGTTGTTTCCAAACTGGCTGAGAGAGAGAGGGGAGGCAATACTAGTGAAATTTTGGTCAAGGTCACCAGTCAAGGATAACTGGTATGAGATCACAATAAATCTGCATGGGAAGCAAGCAAAAATTTTTGTATGGGTGTTATCAGAAATAAATGATCTTGATGTTGTTTAGGTTGTTTTTTTTTTAAATACAGCCATTGCTTGGGTAAGTCCTGCCTCTTCATATCTGAAGTGTGCACTGAGAGAACTGGAGTTGAAATGAAAACCATGTAAATGTAATATAATAAACCACTGCATAATATTAGTAATGCTGGCTAGGGATAGCTTATGAGCCCTTGTAAATACTTTCCTTGTACCTTACTGTTTTGAGGTTAAATTCACACTAAAAATGCAAGACAGCTTGAAAAATCTGCTTTGAGGGAAAAAACCCAATCTTGATAAGCTGTGGTTTTTGTCAGTAAGTGGGGAATTTATGGGGATAAAAAGTAAAACGGTATTTATACGGTTCCTAGTACTTTCTTCCTGGAATCTCTAAAGATATGAAATTGTGATTGCAATATTTAGTAATAAGAAACATATTTAGCTATTTTTAAGCTGGTCAAAAATTCAAAATAAAAAATTTCTGTGTAGTGATCATGAATCAAAATAAAACTTAGAGGCTTAATAAAAAGATTGCAGAAACTTTCATTCTGGGAATATTGAAAAGATTCATGGAAACATTTTATTTCAGTAAGACTGAAACTCTGAAGCATATTTAGATACATTTCAATAAAATATTTTGAATTCATGTAATAATCTTTCTCTGTGAGGTAATCTGGGATAAAAAGCAATCTGAATAAAGGAGAATAGTGTGGTTTTTAGTTGGACAAATTGTAAAATGCTATACTTGGGAAGAGTATATAATTTTTTCTCTGTGGGAAAGAGACAACTGATAACTGCTTCTCCAGGTGGAAACCTTCCTTTAGGTTTCAATGCTTGTCAGCTTGAGTATCCAAGCTGGCTGTGGGCACTGTGTCCATCTTCTCTGCTGATCCATGTAATATTTGAGACACAAGCAGAAGATGGAAGATTTAGGTAAAAATCTGGATTGTCTAATAGCAGACACATTTGTATAAAGAAAAAGCAACACTTAGATTCTGCTATTGTAAAAATGCTTAAGCTAATAAAATTTTTATCAATGGAATTAAATGTTGGGGTAATGGCTAGTGTTATTGAATAATATGAACACATTTAGGAAAATTAATTAAGAAAAATACTGTTCTTTACGTTACAGTAACATAAAGAATAAAGCAAAGCAATTATCAAGTCAAACAGCAAGTCAGATGCAATATCTAATAGAAATTGAAAAATCAGTCATTCAAACATGAACTAAAATTCCAACACCATTTTGTTATAGATCCTAAAATTCCAGACATTGAGATGGGTGTTCATATAGCTGTGTAGACAGATTTTTAATTTGTATCTGAAATGCTGTCTTTCATCTTCATTGTGCCTTTCTCAAGTCAAACTGTTTCTCTCTGCCAAAAGAAGGATTTATAACACTGATCTTAACAGCACACCCATTATAATTTTAAGTTTTTAAACTTTTGTGTATTAGGAGTTATCAAACATATTAAAAGCAAGCAGAAAAGTCTCTCATATCCCCTGGAACCATCTTCTCCTCAGTCCTTAGAGAAGCATAGCTGTTTTTCAGCACTGAGAACTTCACAGCTTCTGAATCCAAGCTTGGAAATTATTGTTGTTTATATGATACATGAACTTACCAGTTTGGACATCTTGGTATCTTTTCCATGTATGGTGTAGAATGTGCTTTGGATGCCTTTCAGTTATGTTTTCCTTATATCTTTTCTAAGCCACCCTTGGAAGTTAGCAGCTTTGCAAATAAGAGAAATGATTCACTTCAGTTTGTATGATGTTGGAAATGTAAGTCATCCTGTTGCAGAGCTTACTGAAATTAGTATAGATTCCAGGATCAGCTTTTCATCTGTGCTCCAGATAGAGGGAGATTAGTGGGACAAGTTCATCTTTTGATTCTGTGAAAACATGGGAAGGAAATCAGACAGACTTTATTGCATTACTTTTGATGTGTTTTACTCTCAGGCTGTTGAACACAACTGGCACCCTGCTGCTCTCTCTTGCAAACAGCAGTGTAGAAAGGGGTTTTGGACAGAATCCTGAACATCCTGTTTCTTGGACATGGGGGTCTTCTGCCACAGGTAAGAAAAAATATCTCTTGTGTGTAGTCCTGGCGTGGATGCAGTCATTTTACATGTGCTGAGTCACACCCCAAGACCCTGCAGACTCAGAGTAGGTGTTCCTGTACATGGAGCTCCCATATCCCACCATGATGGGCTTTGTCTGAAGTGGGCTCCTCATGGCCGTGGAGATTTATATCCTGATTTAGTTGTGCAGGAGACCATTAGACCAATAATATCAAGGCACAGAACCTTGTCCAGTCGTTTTTATAAGCATTTGGTTAAAAAGCAGGTCAGTTTTTCTAATGATTAGAAAGTATTTGGTTTGAATGGGGGTTTGTTTGGGTTTTTTGGGTTCTTTTGCTTTGTTTTGTTTAGTTTTGTGGTGTTTTAGTTCTTTGGGGGTTTTTTTTGTTTGTTTGCATGTTATTTTTCTTCCTTGTTTTGGGGAGAAGTCAGTGTAATTAAGCAGTATTTCTTAGATGCCACTTTGCTTGTTGGATGAAGATGTACAAAAGGAATGAAAGAGATAGTTTGTTTTCTATGTTTCATTCTGATTTCCAAATAGCAGAGATGATCTGATAGTCAGATGGTAAGTATTTCTCTTGCTGTTCCCCTGACTTTTCTGACTGTTTGGCTGCCTCTCTCCACACATCTGTAGATCTTCATCAAGTGATAATCAGGTCATTATCTTCAGTTCACAGGAAAAACCTCCTCAAACATATAGTCTTACTGCTGGGCAGATTTGTCCAAGTGCTGTGTTTTAGGGGGAAGGTCTTACACTTCAGTTATTATCAGGCTTTTAGAGAGATTAGTGCCTGTTAAGTTGCTCTAAAAAAAGGATATTCATGTGTACTATATTCTCAATGAAGCTTCACCCAACCCCTATTTTAACAATTCCTTCTGAAAATGTTTCTTTTCTTTGTTTAAGAGATAAAACAAGAAGTCTTCATTTGATTTATCAGCAAAAAAATGATTAATGATTAACCCATAAGTAACTGAATAATTAATTATTATAGTAATCTAATTATAAAGATTGGATGACTTATTTTTAATACTGTATCTCATTTTAAAAAGCCCATAAAGTGATCTGTGATGTAAAGCCTGTGCTTTTGCCAGCATGAATCTCTTATCAAGAGACTCATCTCTTTAGAAGCAGAATTGATTCTTGTTCCTGGAACCAAAGCATGACCGAAAAAAGCTATGTAAACCAGATTTTTTGTTAGAGCCAAACCATTTCTTTTCTGTGGGATCAAAACCTGGGGCATGAGAGTATGGAAGGAAGATTTCAGCTAGGAGATGCTCAGACTTTGGAGTAAATATACTTGTGATTTAAGAAACCAGTATGATAAAGTAGCCTGAATGTAAAAATTTCTGCTTTCAGTTTAACTCTGATATCTTAGAAAATCATCTTCTGAATTCTGGTTTTGCATGTTTTGGCTTAGTTTGGAGACAGATCTTTCTGTGTATGTGTCTGTGTGTGGGTGTATGTATATGTGTATGTACATGTCTGTATGTATATATTTAAGACTTCAAAAATGCTGAGCCTGAATCCAAAAACCATTCGTGTTAATATCTTTTGGCTTTATATCCATCATTATTTGGAACATGATTAAATCCCATTTGCTTAGCTGGGCCCAAAGCATGTGTTTAAAGTCAAGCATGTGCTTAAGTGTTTTCCTGAATAAGTAAACTTAAAGTGAATGAACCCTATGTGAAAAGGAAACATCTTTTTCCATGTAATTATTCAACGTGTTCAATAGCAAAATATGAGCTTTGATTAATATGTTTTTCTTTTGGTTTAGAAAAAAAAAAAAGGATCACATGCATTGAATTCCTTTTTTAACTGCATATTTTTTCTTTAGTTAGAGGATATTATATTACTGTTAGAGCAAACCTCTTACTCAGGGCTACAAAGGAATAAAGAAATATTCTTTAAATTGTAGTAGCATCTAATCACTGGTATATAAATTTATTAACTTACAAGAATAGTAGAGTTTTATTTCAGGGAAATTATGGTCTACTTTTGATTATTTTTTTTTTTTTTGAGAAGCCTCTTTCATTTGTTGCCTGTGCAGTCATTTATAAAACATTAAAGCTTATACATAGCAAAATCAATGAAGGAGTGTTTTTTCAGATTATTTTTGTTGCATTTTTTTAAAGTTAATCTGTTTGTGCCTTATTCCTACTGAGATAAATGGCTGTTTAGGACTAACTTGTTTGTCTGTTGATAACAATAGCTGTCATTTTTTAGAATTGAAGGCAAATTTTGTAGTATGAAAACCAAAATATTTTCAGCTGTAGCCCAGCAGCAGGATAGTTTTAACTTGCTAACACTTTTGCATTATTTTGGGAATATATTGAATTCTTGATATGGTAATACAATTTGGAATAAAAAATTTCTAATATCAGTATTTCACGGTACAGAAATCTGCTTTACCTCATAGGCACCAGGTTCAGAATGGTAGGATATTCTGAAGAGTGCAGGTTGCCTTTCAGGAGTTAAAAAATTATGATGCTCCTTTCAAGAGTGTTCATATGCTTTCAAATTCAGTTCAAAAGCCTATCATAAATTTTGAGCATGCTGAGAACTGCTGCAAAGATCTCATTTTTACAGTTTTCTTTCAAGTTTGGCATTTCCCCAATTTGCCTGATAGTTGGCATTCTGACATGTATAAGTGTTCAAGTGCTTTCAAATCCAATTAATGCACAGAGTGCAAAATGTAACTCCTGTACCTTTCAGTAATTGTGGGAGTTACTCATGGCATCAAATGAACAGAGAAAGAAGACAAGTGTGAGGAGATACTGTGGGGTTTTTTGATGTCTTTATGGAGCATCCACCATATTTTGCTCTGAAACTTTTGGGAGCTGCTGTAATGGATGCAGTACAAATAGATGTAATAAAAAATAATATTTTTAGTAATGTGAAATAATTCAAAATTTGAGAGACTTTACCTAAACACCACTGCTAATTACATGGTTCCTTGAGAAGGAAACAGGAAGAGGATGCCCTTATTCTCCCTCTGGAGGAGGAGCCTACATTTCTTCACTAGACAGAAAATCCAAAGATTTGCCTCCTCAGAGTAACCTCATCCCTTTGGAACCCGTTTCAAGGCTGCCATATGATATATGGCATTTTTGCCATGGTATACAAGGCAACGTAGCCATTAAATCCATTTCTACCTCTGCAGATTATTTTACATTGCAACTGCTTGTTGCTGTTTTCTTCTTATATTCTGCTTATTTCACAGGAGTGTAAGTTTATACCCAGAGCATTCAGCATCTCTGCAAGTCTGCTCTTTGTGGAGATACCAGGCACAGCATTTGATGTTAATCAGAAATCTGCAGATAAGAGTTTTTCTGGGGTCTACTGAGTCAGGAGAAAGGTTTCAGTGGAATTCTATGTGTTTTGGATCAGTCTGATGGTTCAGAAATTTCACCCTGAAAAATAGTGATCATCTATTTCATTTTTTGTGAACATTAAAATTTAAGGTAATTGGGAGTTTTAAAAATAGGACATAGTGTAACAATATATATGAAATGTATTAAATCTAATTTTTTTATAGTTGTTTGCTATTATATGAATGTAATTTATTGTGCCTGCAGCAACCTGAGGACATGCTGGAAAATTAGATGATTCATTTCAAGTGTTTTATCCTAGTGAGCAAAATTTTAATCAGTCAGTGTTCAAATCCCAGCTCTGTTATTGGCACAGTCTGTAAACTTGGCAAGGTCACAGAAGGACTCCATTGTAGACACAGTGTAGCGTCTCAGCAAAATCATTGCTGCATATGTTTTATTTTATCCGCATTACGGAATTTTTAAAGAAATAGAGCTCTAGAAAGGTGCTCCTTGGAGTACCTATGACAAAGGTAAGCTAGCAACATAAACTATGATGAGTACAAGATTTATCTTGAGCTATGGTTGCCATTTCCTATGCAAAGGTTTTTTACAGCCTCATCTTAAAAACCCCAAACATGTAACCCAGTATAAAAGAAAGTAAAAATTTCATAACACATGGACCATTTCCTGACACTCTCATGTTTGTGGCTGCACTGATAACTATGTTATCAGTTTACCTCAAATCTTGTTGTTAGCTTTTATCAGGAATATCCTACTTTTGATAATGTGATGTTAATTCAGAAATGTAGAGTAGTCCAGTATCCAATAATCAGCTGAGCATGTCAAATGCATGTTAATGACACAGTCAGAAAAAAATCTAATTGCCTTAATTATGAGGCAGTAGAAATAACAAGAATGATCATGAAATAAAATTTTCAGAAGTATCCAGTGTCCTAATTTTAAAGGCATAAAGAAGCCTAACGTCCATTGAAAACACAAAGAATTAGGCTCAAATACTCATAGCTGGATTCTGAAAATGTGACATGGACATCCAAAAAATGTTACAAAGCTTTAGCCATGTATGACTGTGAAAACTACAAGATCTTCAGGGTGATAGACTGATACTTCCCAACATTATACTGAGAGTGGAATTATGAAACACATTGTACAAATATGCATTTTTTGAGGTAAGTGTTCAAAGTCTATACAATGAAAATTTAAATTTTTCTCTGGTTATTAAAAATGAGAATGAATTTCAAATAACCTGCCACATTGAGAAACAGAAACAGACTAAGCTGAAACAGTGAATATTATTAGTAAACCATAGAATAAGACAGTAGGAGCCATAAAACAAAAAAGGTTTAAAAGGAATAACATTTTGAAAAGACTCAGAAGTGTTATTGAAGCATTAAATTAAGTAAATGCATAAGCAAGTTGTTACAGATTTGAGTGAGAAAGGCACAAGTAAATTAATTCTAAGCAGGAGGGATACTGAATTCCATATATTGGAATACATACCTATATTTTATATATAAATATGTGTACATAAATATATGTATAAATATATATGTTTTTTTTTATATATATAAGCATGCATATGAATATATGAATAGCATAACCACAAAAATTAAACGAGTTAAAAAAAAAATTTTGATCCATAGATACATCCTGCTGATCTTTCCAAATAGAAGTTTGTATTAAGGCAGTTAAGTCTATTGGTAAATTGAAACATCTACAGCTTTGAATATTGTCTCATGGTATATTACTTTACTCTTATCTCATTTACAAAAGTTTTAAGTGACACTGCTCTGAAGCCCCACTTTTACTTGCATTACTTATATGGCACTTGAGGACTTGGTTTAGTGGTGAACATGGTGGGGCTTGGTTAATGGTTGGGTTTGGTGATCAGAAGGCTCTTGATAGACTGGACAGACGAATGAAGAAGAACTGTCCGAAATTCAAATTCAGAGTCCTGCACCTGGGGAGGAATAACCCCATGCACCAGCGCAGGTTGGGCATGGACCTGCTGGGAATTAGCTCTGGGAGAAGAACCTGGGGGACCTGGTGGACAACAGGCTTTCTGTGAGCCAGCAGTGAGTCCTTGTGCCCAAGAAAGCCAATAGTGTCCTGGGATGCATTGGGAAGAGCACTGTCAGCAGGCTGAGGGAAGTGATCCTGCCCCTCTACTTAGCCCTGGTGAGGCACATCCACAGTGCTGCTTCCAGTCCTGGGCTTCTCAGGACAGGAGAGACATGGAGCTCCTGGAATTGGTCCATCAGGTTACAAGAAAGATGATTAAAGGGCTGGAGAATCTCTCTTATGAGGAAAGGCTGAGGGAGCTGTGCCTGTTCAGCCTTGAGAGGAGATAAATGAGAGACCCTCATTAATGTCTGCCCCAAAGCACGAAGGTGTCAGAGGAGGTTTCCAGGCTCTGCTGGGTGGTGCTGAGCAATAGGACAAGAATCAACAACAGAAACTGATGCCCAAGAAGTTCCACATGAATATGAAGAATCCTTTAATAAAGATCCTTTACTGTGCAGTGACCACACACTTGAACAGATTGACCAGAAAGGGTGTGGAGTCACTTGCTCAAGAACTGTCTAGACACAATCCTGTGCCATGTGCTCTGAGATGACCCTGCTGGAGCAGGGAGGTTGGACCAGATGGCCTACTATGATGCCTTCCAACCATACCCGTTCTGTAATTCTGTGGTCTGCCTGTCTTCTTTATTAAAAGTAAAAAAAAAAAAATGTAGCAGGTATGCAAACTGGAATCAATTCTGGAGCACTTATTCCAACAAATAATTCAGAAAATGCTTGAATCCTCACAGTGGTGCAAATGGAGTGATGCTAAGGAAACTAACATTCCAGTGTAATCACAGATTTCAGTTTTCCCAGGAAAATAGAGGAGGTTAACTGAACATGGGTTCTCAGATCTTTTCTGGAACTTTCAGGGCAGATATTCTAGAAGTAGAGTGGCAACAGACTTTTTGAAACATGCAGTTTTAGTTCGAATTCACTGTAAGAATTTTTGGAATAATTTTTAGTAATGGTCATTACCTCATCAAAAACCATGTTTAAATAATATTTACAGAGTTTGAAATAAAAATGTGCACTTTATGTATCTTATTCTTACTTTCTTGAGTGAATATATCTACTTTATTGAGCCTTTCATTAACATCTAGGTTTTTTCCCCCAGATACGAAGTAATTTTCTGGGAGTTGTTGCCTTTTTGTTTTTACCTGTTAATTTTAAAATCCCAGAAAAATGTCTATGTCTGACTAATAGTGATGCTGCATTTCTTTGAAAACCCTAACAATGCCACCCTACCAGCAAAACGGCAGCATACAGTATCATCACACACAAAGATTGCCCATTTCTGGTCTATTTTTCACCTGCATCTCTTGCCTTTCTCTAAAATCTCTGCATTTTTAAAGAATTCTTCAAGAGTTGATATATGAAGTTGTAAGAGCTGAAAAAAAATTCACTGATTCATTTTAATAAATACTGTATTGTCATGCATTTGCTAGCTAATTTATCCAGTGATTTATCAGTTTAGCTTTCAATATACATAATACCATTAAGATTTAGTAGATCATATATTTGATTCAAAAGACGTATTAGATTTGGTAGGTCCCGACTTCCATTCAACATAAGATGACTTTATCTGTCTCATGAGGATATATGTGATTTCCAAAAGCAATGTATCTGGTTTTGAAAAATCCTGCAGTGGAAAGGGGGGAAAAAAATAATTTATTGCAAGGAACGAAACATTAATTTTAGAAATCTGAATATAGAAGTGACCCACATTTATATTAGAATTTTACAGCAAAGCAATATACTGTGCCTGTCTCACATTTCCCATACTGAAAAGAGTATTTTGATCATGATAACTTCACTGCATGTATTGCCGAGTTCTGAACTGAAAAGCACTTTGCTCTGTAGAATAGAAAAATCAATTTAGCATAAGGTGATCTCATTACACTCTATTTATCCAAGATTACAACAATTTAGAAGAAGATTGAGAGTGAAAGTAATTGTTCTTTTATTAATCCAAGTAGCTTTTAAAAAGAAATCTACTGATTAGGAAGCTCTGCTTGACTTCTAACTTGAATCTCCCAGGACTTATTCTGGGAGGTTCTGGTTTCAGCAATGTGCTCTGGTGATATCATAAGCAACAGTGGCCGTATCTTACTGAAGTTACAGAAACAAGATGGAAAACAGGTTAACATTCTGTTACTGCTTTTCTGTGTTAATTTGCCATAGAAATGCTAATACTTCAAAATGTTCTGCCTATATATGCTCTTTTGCCAACTGGTGATTTAAAAGCTGAAGCTTTAGGTAACCCTTTCACTTTTTAGGGAAGTAGATTTCTGGTTTTAGTTTGAAAAATTAATATAGCGCTTTAAAGATTTGATACAATCCCCTGCACTCCAAGGATCCACTGCTGACCCTTCTGGATGTTAAGACCCTGCCTCATATCCCTTTATACGTGATATTTCCTGCCAAACACAAGAATAAAAATCATCTGAAGACGTGCTTGTTATGTTTCCAACTTGCAGCTACAAACTTTAGCTCACTGTGCCTGTGAACATTCAGTTGGATCTGACAATTTTTGATTCAACTCCAGTGAATCAAATAATGCAGCTGCTGAAGCAGGGTCATGCAGTCTTTACAGGCTTTTCTTCATTTAACATTTTATCTTAAGAAAACCCCTCAAAGTGCCTTGTAGACTCTCACACAAAATCCAGCCATTTAGGTAAAGAATGGCAAAAAAGGCAGAAGTCTTTATGTAGTAATTTAACCAAACATTTTCTTACCTTGTGGGGAAGAAGGGTGGTGTGAAAGTAACAGAGTTGCTTATTTATGGGTATAAATAATAAAAAAAACCCCAAGGATCTATGTAATGTTTCAAATCCATGGCTCCTCTGTCCTAAATGCCAACTTCTCTCTGGACTGGGACCTGTCCCTGCATTTTGTCTCTTTGAAGGCACAGCTCTGTCCAGCTGTACCCCAGACTGAAGGTGCATAACCTTTTAGGAAGCAGAACATGCATTTTTAATGAAGGTGGGTGCTCTAGCTACTTGGGTCTTTTTCATGCATTTCGTTGTTGGCAAACATCATGATGTTGGCAAACTAAGCTCCTATATGACACCAGCAGAGTGAGATGCATACTTGGTGATTTAGTTAGATGTAGAATAAATGGAGAGAGTCCTTACTTTTGAGGACTGGTAAAATGGAGAATTAGTGTAGAGGTACTGTTTGGTTTATTTGGAGATCTCAGACTCAAAAATACTCTGCTGTCTTTTAAAGAGACATACAATTTTTTGCCTCACATAAGGCATCAGTGTTAGATAAGATAAGGATGTATAAGGCTGTGTCCCTGTTTTGTAAGGCTGTACAGAAGATCACTGACCATGACTAATAGAGTGCTTGTGCTTCTTAATGTTTGGGGTTTTTTTTCTGTCAAATTAGTGCTTTGGTCATATTTCAGATCATGTAAATTGCGTTGGAGATAGTCAGCTGGACTATCAGTGAGTGGGGCCAGCCCTCAGATACAGCACAGAACCTGCAAAGAGGTTCTGAGGAAAGAAATATTATCCTATTTGAATTAATTCATAGGTCTTCAAATTGAAATGGAGTTTGGCTTTGAGATGTTCAACTGGAAGGTCTTCATAAGTTAAATTGTTTCTGAGTAATTATAAATTTAAAGTACACCATGGTTAAAGCTATAACAGATGAGCAGAAAACCAAATATTTTTAATTGTTTTTCTCTTTCCTTTCCAGATCTAATTGGAGAACTTTGTACCTTTCAGTATTCTATTCTCCCAGCAAAAATAGGTACCATTGCTTATGTCTTAATCCTCTCTTGTAGCTATTGAGGGGGCTTTGTGTGGCTTTGTTTTGTTTTTTTGGTATGTGTTTGCTTGTTTTTGTCACAAGGTGTGGGGAAAAATTAAGAATTGAGCTACATTTTTAGAAGACAGAAGTTTATGATTCTTGAGAGTATCCCTCGGAACTTTTGGACTAGAGGATCTGCTGTGTGCACAATGCAGGTTTCTCCAGAATGAGTCTACAGCTATTGTGGCTTCATAGAGACATTTTGATTCCCAGAGAATTTATGACAAAAGTAAATGCATTTTCCCACATTTTACAGTAGGGAAACAGGAATGGTCTTACTTTAGAATGGCTACTAAAGGCATCTGATTGCCAAAACCAGATAGATTTCTTTACATATTGTTTGAGAATTAGATTTTAAGATGCCTACTTGTCCCTGGAAGTTTATGATTAACAATTTCTACTTCCTTTAGCAATATGCTTAGTAAGTCTTCAGCTTGGAGATCAAAAGTAGCTAAATGAATCATCGCAGGGGATTTATTTCCCTATTAGTATGATATGCTATCCTAACTTCTGATATCTAACTTCTGTTCTCAGAGTTGTGGAAATAATATTTATTTAAATATTTGTTGAACTGGTCTGTAAATCTCAAATTCACAGTTCTTAGAACTTTAATTTGTTATAATATTTAGATAAACAGAAGTGTTGACTAAAACCTGGTGCAAAAATGCAGTATCTCAGTATTGGGGTTTTAAAAGGAAGATAATTCTGCACCCAAGAATATTGAAAAACCCATTGTCAGAAGGTTTTGAGTGTGAATGTTGTTTCTAAACAACTTAAATTTAGCTTTTCTTGTGATATGTCTTGAATTTGGTGTTTCTTTTTGAAGAACTTCTCTACATATCCCTACAGCATAGATAACAAACATCTATGTCAAATAGAAACAACTGTACACATCAGTGATTAGTGATGATTTTTACCATCTCTTAGGAAACCTTTGGAAGTTCAGTTTTGAAAGGTTAAATTATGGATGCTCAGAGCTGCCACTAAAGTCTCTCATAAATCTTTTTTTTTTTCCCTTTGGAGTACCTTCGCTTCTCCTTTTCCTCCATTTGTCAGCCACATGTACTATATTTAATATTGTATTGCTCTCATGCTGGACATTTCCTAGTTATGTGTCTTGTTGCTAACATTATTCCATCTTAGATGTGTCTGTGATATGCTACCTATTCAGTTGTGATGTTTTCCTGCAGTACATTTTTTGTCCTATATTTTGTTTTCCATGGATACATTTCTCTTTAGACTGACATGATGCTTTTCTTTCTCCAGCAGCTTCAGATATTTGCAGCTGACCCTATAGTTTCCTCTTTTTTTCTTAGCTTTTAACATTTGCAGTTATAAGTCAAGCTGATATTTTTATTTCCCAAGTGGCTGCTAGAACTAATACCATTCTGGGATTGATCTGCAACTTTGCAGAAAGTAGCATTGCTGTGATGTCACTGCTGTGCTTTCCTGCAATGGCTGCAGACTATTCTTGCCTCTGCTTCCCCATAAGAGCAAAAAACAAAGAAACCACTGTGGAGAACCCCTTTGCTTTATCTGGTTCTTCTTTTCAGGGTCAGCATTTAAAGCGTGAGAGGCAGAATTCTTGTTTGGACTTCGAAGTTTATTGTTTCTTATTTGAGTTACAGCCTCACTGACTGTGAGTGCTTCTGCATGCTAAGTTAACAACACAAAAATGCAGTACAGAGTGAAGTTTCACGTTTTTTTAAGCCTAAACTACCTAATTATGAGATGCCAACCAATTTATTTTGATTTTTTTAATCCAGTAACTAGCTACCCATGTCCCACACTGTGGACTTTTCTAACCAATCATACAAAATCACCCAAACTTGTGAAGAAGAAGACTACTTCCTAAACCCGACATCTTGTTACATATATATTATTTTAACCAACCACCTTAAATTCTAAATTTCTCACCCTGTGATTTAACACACTTCTATTCAACTACACACACAGAGATTCAATGCTATCACTCAGATGTGGAAGCCTTTCCCAGGGCCTCAGGTCAAATGTGGTATATCTTTGTAGATCGTTTTCTGTTAGCACAAAAAGCCTGAGATTCTCTGTGTTCAGGGTTCCAACAAACCACCTTATCCCCCCCTCCTCTCAAAACAAACCAAAAGATAGGGCACAGTTTTCTTGGAATGAGTTTTAAGAGAAGCCTGACACCTCTTAATTTAAAATACTGGTTGTTTAAATACACTAGATAAGCAAAGCTTTCTCAAAATGTTGCTTTCATCCTTCATGTTGTTTACCTTCCCACCAGCCAAGTTCCAAATGTATTGTGAGAAGCAATACCTTTAATGACATTACTCCAAAGTTATTCCTTGCTATTTAATAACTGGTAGGAATGCACTGGGGAGCACAGATGGGTTAAAATAATAGTATGGAGGAAAAAAACAGTGTGGTCAATTTACAAAGAATTGCAGGTTCATTTCTTGGAGAGATCCTAGAAAAATAAGGCCCTGCTTACTGCATCTGCTCTAACAAAATCCTCCTTTGACTAAACACTGCTCCTTCAATATTTTCATTTTCAAGAATCAGATTAGGGACTCCAGGTTCATTTTGATGAAGAAGTCATCTTTTCAATGATTGGAATTAAGAAGTTTCTTGCAGAGTCTCCTGCTGCTTGAGCAGTCATTGCTTCTGTAACGAGAGGTTACCCTGCAGTGATGGCATCAAACTTTTCTGCTTCCCACGGTGCATTCAGAGGTCAGCTGCACTGTGAATACAGATGTATGTTTGACAGAATAAAAGGGAAACTGCAATCTTATAAATCATCAGGGAAGAGGTAAATATTGATGCCTTAAGAATATACCATTTCTTTATTTGTTCAGATAGGAGGATAAGTGGACAGATTATATTTTGGAACATCCTTGGGAAAAGGGAGAGGTAAAGGCTCTGCAGAGTTTACAGTCACAGAAAGTAGTGCTGGTTTTGGTTGGAATTTCCACAATGTGAAATTTGAAGGGGAGCTTTTTTTATGCATTCATATTTTAAAAAAATATTTTCACCTGTGCTGTAATTATGAGATGATTTTTGATTAAAACAATCTATGAAGCTTTAAATTCAGGGTCACTGATATCAACCAAAGCCTTATGTTCAAATATAAGTTAAGTCCATATTCAGGAAGAAAATGGTTGTGTCATACATCTAAATAATCTGATAATTTTTATCTTGGCTCCTTTGCTTCCTTCCAATTTGCTTCCTACCAGCTATTTATCATGCTGTCACTAAAAATATTGCATTTTATATTTTACATAACTATAGATTTCTTCTCTGTACATATTTTCTTTCCCTGTAGAAATTATCTACATTGTTATTATTATTTATTGCTATAAATATTACCATATATCTGACAAAATAAAATCAGCCTAATGTAAAGTAAATTACTACAGATTAATATTTCATACTGTACTCTCTAACAGAGAATGTTTTAAAGCTACAAAAAGAATTTATTTGGAAAAATCACACAGAACACTTCAGACTAATAATAAGTAATATTTAAACCTTTAAAAATGAAAGTGATGCTGAAACCCTATCAAATAAAAGTGTTTCTAGGTGATTAGTCACTGTGTGTAGAGTACTTTGAAAGGAAATTCTCTATCCTTGGTTAATTATGAGTGTCCTTGGAAATATTTGATGCAATCTGAAGAAATATGAAAACATGTGGATGTTCATTCTAATTACTGATGCCCCTCTTACTCTTCTGAGTTTTCCTTCCCCCCATTCTTTTAAAAATGTTCCCCTACCCTTCTCCAGCAGGTGACGATTCACTTAGTACACAGTCTGTCTGTATGTGCTGCTGTTTCTCCCTGTTGCAATTTATCTTTTCTGTTGCAGTGGCATTTAGGAATGTCTCCATTTTTCACAGATTCAGTGAATTCAAAGCTGGAAAAATGTTGAATCGTGATTTACAGATTCCAGATTATTGAAAAACCTAGCACGTGAGTTTTATCTTGCAACAGGTATCTTCAGTGTAAACAAATGCACTTCATTTTAATTCTACATGTTGGGTTTTGCTGTCTTATTAAAAGGACAGTTATTATTTGAAGTCTCATGTAGGCTCAAACAGATTGTGATTTGTTGCACAAAGCTCTCCTGATATTACAAAATATTTTCTCTCTTCTGTAAGTAAGAAAATAAGAATTTGATAGTAGGAACACCAAGCTTATAGAATTTTTTTTTTTTTTGGAGTAATACAGTAAGTGTTGCCACTTTGAAGCAAAGCAATTAAATTTTTATTGAAAATTGATGTTGGCTATATTTGGTAAAGCAGTTCTAAAGGAATTCTCCTTTCAGCATTCTCTGTATTTTTCTTTATTTCCAATGTTGAGGTTAAAAAAAAACAACAGACCCCAAACCCCACACCTCCAACCTCTTATCCCCCCATTAATGTCTCATATATAGTTTCATCCTCTATTCAGATCTTATTCAGATTTTATCTTAATCCTTCTTTGACTGGCTGATCCATATCCCTTTGTCCCTCCTTTATGAAGGAGTGGCAAAAGAAAATATATTCTTCATATTGTTTTCAGCTGGTGATTAAACTTGTTTCTCTACTGTCTGGTCTGAACATGATTGGTGATAAGGCAATATTTTCTTCTTATCACTGGGGTTGTCTGTTTTCCTGATTTCTTGGAGATTATCACTTCCAATCTCTCATTCTAAGAGTGATGATATCCTTCATATTGATATTCACAGGAAACAAGGGAAAACACCTTCTACAGCTACAGAATTGAACTATTTATGAGTTTAAGTTGCCATCTATCTATATGAATTCTGTATATATAACATGCACAAGTTCCTCTAAACAGCTAAGTCTTTTATTTTCTCTCCTTCCATACCTTCTGCTAGCTTACTCTGAGCTTCTTTCAGCATGAACAATTATTTTCTAGCATTCTCTTTTTTAAACTAAGCATATCTGACTTTGAGGCAGGTTTTTCAGGTGTCAAAATATGCATTAATTGGCTTTTAAATATTTTCAGTTTGTCATACATCTTTAAAAATTCAAACCCCAGACTAAACACAGTGCTCCATCCCTGGTGACATGAGTTTTTGAATTTGGAAATAATCTGCTTTTTTTTGATATCTCTTTACTTTCCCAAGGATCAAATTAGTTCATTTAGACACAGCATTGCACTAGGAGTTCACAGAAAGTTCTTTACCCCTAAAGTTTCAGAATCAATTTTTTTCATTGTTCCACCATTTAAATATGACCTGCCTTCCCTGTGCCTAGATTTATGTGTTTGCATTTTTCCTTATTAAAATTAATCTTGTTCAAATGAAGCCACCTAGCCAGCTGAGACAAGTTGTTCAATAGAACATTTGCCTTATTACTTGCCACTCCACCAATTTTTGCATGCTCTTCAAGTTTTACCAGCTGTCCCTTTGTATTTTCTTCCAGATTATTGAAAACAGTGCTTAAGGTTTAGATGTCGGCTAGTCCATATTCAAAATGTTGCTTAATTAAAGAGGCATTCCTATAGACTCCTGAAGGGGAATAGGAGAATGTTTTTAACCACTACAGATAATAAAAAATTTATAATTTTTAAAATATATAATTTAAAAATTAAAATTAGAATTTAAAAATAAACCTTAATTATTTAAATCCTATTTTAGCCCATTGTGTTTAATACAATTAATATTTTTAATATGCATTTAATACTCCACACTGACAAATCAGCAAGAATGTGGTAGCTCAGAATGTGGAAACAAGCCAAATGCTTTACAGTCATGTAAGAACAGTATATTAACCAATTTTCTTCTCTCAAGCTTGCAGCAAGAGTGCTGAAGGTACAATCCTCCATTTCCATAAAATCAATTAAACTTTTGCGGAAGATAAGAAAGTCACATTTCACGATTCTTTTTTTCTAATAGTAGGATATAAGCTGAAAAATGTTATTTAAATTTTAAAGCAGCAGTTTATTCTAAGCTTGCAGAATATTAGTGCATTATAATGTCCCTGTTGAACTGTGAGAAATTAAATTAAACACTAGAAGATGGTGTTGGGTGTTCTGGTTTTGGGGTGGTGGCACCTCTGTCTCTTTGTTGGTCCGTGCCTAATGAAGCAGTTACAAAACCGAGTGAGCTGATCTAAGACAGAGCTGACCTGTGACAGAGCTGCTGCAGTCCCTTGTCCCTCGCACTGCCCAGAGCGTAGTGCTCTGTGGCAGTGTCCACCCGCGGAATGCAGGACATTAAACCAGCTCCGCACTCTGGGGGTGCTGATGATGGTGATGAGGCAGGAACCTGGACAGCTGAGCCGTGCAGTGGGAGTATGAAAGCATGGTCTGAGCCGAGGAAGGTCGGCATGAAGTGCAAATTTGGTTTAGCAGCCTCTGCAATTTTTTTTTTTAGGCTGCTGTGACTCTCCATTTTGTAAACTGAGTGTTGTGGGTTTATTTTTTGCTGTGAGATAAGATTAGGAGAAAAAAAACAAAGCAGGCCAAAACCTGAAAGGATATAAAGAAAACTTTATTAACAGAACGAAAAAAAGACCAAAACAAGAATTAAGGATAAAACTTTCTGAACGCTGTTCCTCTTTCTTTCCCACACCTTCTCTCCCTTCAACCAACAATGCACAAAAAACAACACTCAGAAATTTCAGTTAGTTCTTCACCTCTAAAATAGTCTTTTTTCAGTTCATTTAGTGAGAAAAGCATCTTTTGCTAATGCTATGGAAAACTCTTTACAAGAAAAGAAGTTCTTGCAGCTTAAATTCTCACAAATGACAGTCGCCTGAAATTTATATTTGTGAGGTTCTTCTCGTCTTTCATCAGTTTTTCTTACAACTGTGCTTCTGGTCCATGTCAACTTATTGGGGTGTTATTCTTTAAGGATGAGCCCTTCTAGCATAAAAATAAAAGTTCCTTTTATCTATCTCTGAGAACAGAGGTCTTCCCCTTTTATCCCCGGGCAAGGTTTTCTTACTAAACTTCTAACACTGGTGTCTCTGCTCATAATTGTGGTAAGAACACTACACACCCCCAAAGCATTCCATGATTTACAGGAGAAAAAAATAAAGTCTGATATATCAAGTATATCTTTACCAAAGGCTCACAAAAGAATTTCACAGCCCAAACTTAAGGCAATTTTTTGATCCCTTCCATCTAGAATTTTATTCTGTCTTTACTGACCTCAAAGTCTCATGTTGTTGTCTCTACCTAGTTTCACCTTTTCCTTCTTCTTGGTTCAGGAGAGAAGTAGAGCTCATTGGGTCACTCATTCTTAAGTTGTATCAATTGAAACAGTTTTTACAGAGTCCTGCACTACTGAACAGTTAATTTAGTCCAAGTTTTGCACCAGGAACACGGCTGGCTCTGCTTCTCTCTGCTGCCCACGTGCTCTCCGCTGGCACCGTGCGAGCCGTGTTGGTTATTCCTGGTCTTGAAGCTGCCCTTAGCACAGACCAGAGGGACCACTGGGTGCTGATTGTCCCTGCACAGCTGCTGCTGGTGCCGATACGGCTTCTGGGGGCTCCCCGGTGAGGGCTCTGCAGCCGCTCCCCGCCCCTCCGGGACAGGGAGCCTCTGCCGAGCAGGGCTGGGGCTGGCTGGGACTAGCCCTGCCCGCACCACAGCTCACCACCTTCCCGAAAGTCAGATGTGAAGAGAGCTGCTCCCGGGCCTCCCAGTCCTTAAATGTGCATTTGCAAAGGTGTAACCACCCTTTTCAGTGGTTTAATCCTGTGTCAATATCAAAAATTGGCCACTCAGGGCCAAAGCACTACACTGAGACACATATTTTTTCAGTTCTTTGACTGGCAGGCTGTTAAAAAATATTCGTGTTTGTCTAGCTGTGTTTTCTGCTGGAGTCAATGGGACTTACCTTCCTGCCTATGATGGGAGGCAGTTATTTACTCAACTGCAGCATTTCCTTATGGAGTTTGTGCTCACAAAATTGTTCAAATGCATAAATAGCTGTAAGAAGAAGAGATAAATCATCCTTTATTGTATTGCACATTAATTTTGTAATGCAGGCACCATCTTGGTGATGATTTTTGTTTGTAATCAACAAAACTAAGCTGTGTGAACAAACATAAATTATGCAGAGATGTGTGATGTATCGGGCATTTACAAAGGGAAGTGACATGCATTCACAGATAATTTTTTCTGCAGGTAGATGATTAAAAATTAAATACATGTTGATTTTTTTCCATAGAAATCAAAAAAGAGTGGTTCAATCAGATTAAATAATTTATAGACGTTATGGGTCACATAATTACCTACACAATACCTCAAACTGCAGGCAAGCCTCCCTTCAGTAACTCACACTGCTCTCTCTTGTTAGAAATCTAAATTCATTTGCTCTGCAAACAGGAGCATTTAAATCATTTCTGTAACTATGTCTTGAGTCACTTCTAATCACTTTCAGTCTCTGAAACACCTCTGAAACATTTTCCTGAAACACCTCTCAGCCAGCCAAATCTTGGAATTGCTTGGCATGTCTTCCATTTTTTCCTTTCTTTTATTCCACTGCCACATTCAATCCTATCTTTCCTTTCAAAATACCGTCCCTTGCAGAGTTTGATGAAATTTCTTCTGATTTTTTGCCCACCCCTCTGCTTAATTCTACAGCATCTCTTTCAGTATGTTTCTTTTCACACTGAGAGTGCTGCTATTTGTTCACTCTGTACTGACTCCACAACCATTTTTGACTGGCGACTTATTTCTGACCCATCTCCTGTAACTACCAGTCTTGGTCCTCATGACCCATTTTGGCAGGATTCCTGTATCCAGCTTTACTGACCTCAGACTGTGCATCTCTCCAGATCATCTATACAGACTATTGTATCATTTCAGTCCTTTTATTGTCTCTTTCCTTCTTGCTAAATTAAATTGTTTCTATTCATTACCTCTGAGTGTCTTCCAAAGCTCTACTTTTGTCCTATGTACTTTTACCTCAGTCAAATCACTGGTGATTTCTAAGTCTCTCTAATGAAAAGATATGAGATGAGTGCTACTTTTGTGCTTCTCTTAGGCTTGACAAGATCATATCCTTCTCGAGACAAGCTATGTAGGAAGCTTCTCCCTCTTACATGTACTTCCTAGAGCTGGTGTCAAATAAAATGTCTCACATAAATAATTAATTTGGAATGTTCAGGGAAAAAGGCACTTGAGGATGGCTGCATTTTCTTCCTTTTTCTTTCTGTTTCATGTTGCCTGTCTTTGGTTATAGGTGCTTTGACTTTGGGAATAAACCTCTGCCCAAGTTTGGAGAGTGAATAACCCAATATGGTGATAATGCTTTTAGAAAATTATGAGGAACAAACTCTGTCATAGTACTTTAAACATTTAAAGTACTATTTCTTGCTGTGTTTGGCACATACAGCCGAATAACTTCTAGCTGCCTTCTTCAGAGTGCATTGTTATGGCAATTTGTATTAAAATTCTTGAAAACTCACATGAATCTCCTGATTTACACAATTCTATTGATGTGGCATCAGTAAGCCAACAAATTATCACCTGGCACCTGTAATTTACTAAGCAGAAGACAACTTTCTTTCTGACCATTGAAAAGATTTTTAGCTGAGCCCCAAAGAAGGGATAAAGGAAGAAATGTGGCCCTTTCAAAGGGATGAAGTCAATAGAAGAATGAAAGTCTCTCTTATTGCATCTTGAACAAAGTCTTGGTGGGAGAGGAAGTCACAAGCTTCAAGGAGCCCGTAACAAATTCCAGTTAAGGAAAAACCTTTTGAGGGAGGTCTCAGATGAGTTTGGTTTTAAGAGACCTTCATGATATTCTCTCCTACTTTTGAGTAATTGAGGCCTTGTAAAAGCACCCTTTTTTTTGGTGGAACAACAGCCTGCAGCAAAACCAGGCTCGGTGTTTAGATGGACGAAGGACTCTCTAAAATAAGGTGCAAACACTACAGTAATTCCCCTCTGTTGAACTACCTATGGATAAGGTCTGTAAAATGATTGTCAATTCAACTTTTCTTCATTAAAGCTTTAGTAATTTTCCCTTTATGAGCATTATAAAATGCACCAATACAGTGATCCTTATTAGAACAGGGATGTACTCCATATGCTCTCTAGATAAGACAGGGATCTCTGTACTTCATATCTGTGAACCACTGATAGTGCTGCAGGTGTGACAGAATGCTAAATAGTATTAACAGATTTTAAATATAATTACTAGTATTTGACGACATTCATCTGTGGCATAATGGGGCAGCTGTATGATTAGACTGTCCTTAGAAAATTGAATTACTCTAATAAATGGAAATGACTGTTATTTAAACGGAAGACTATTTGCATAAAATAGGCCAATGTTAAGTGACCAGCTGCTAAATAGGTGTGAAGTCTAATCTCAGAGTTCAGGGTCAAAGATGGGTGGATTTTTGGCAAAAAATTTCATATTTGTGCACTAACCCTATAAATACAAATTTGGTAGTCAGAAGTAGCTTCAAGATCTGAAACCTGCAGCTCAATTTATTAATTTTTATTTTTCATGTTTTTATCTATAAGAACAAGCTAATGATTTTCATCACAAACAAAATCAATGATTTCTCATAAATGGAAATAAAAAGAATAAAAAGTCAGGCAATGGCATTCCTTTGCATAATGGACTTGTGACATTTCTGAGACAGCTGATTCTCTGTTAACTTCTTCAATATCAGGAGCTTGGAGATAATTCAGTGCAATAGAAATAATTAGAAACCATAATCCCCTTAATAACAAATATATTCACTTTATCAACAAAAATGCAACAGGCCCATTTCTTCCCAGCAACTTTCTGTACCTTACTGAATCTGGGAATCACCTCAAACAGTTGTGAGGGCTCCCATTTTTTGGAAAACGACACCAACCCTTGTGATATCCAAATGTTTTGGAAAGACAAGCTGTAGGAATATTCCAGCAAGAACCTTGGTTAGAAAAATGGTTGTACACATTACCTGAAAGACCACTTTCTGTAACATTCAGCCCTACATTTCCTGAGACACCCGACAAGACTTGCAGGCTTTCATGTACTTATCTCCACAGACAGCTATAGGCCAAGAGGAGAAAAGCTTTTTCTTTCAAATATAGGTTTTTAAACAAGAGGAAACTCAGTGCTTTACTCTTTGTCCACTGCTGTCCTTTTTGTCATGAGGCCACAATCTCATGTGGTTTGACATTGTTATTTTTCCATGTCCATTAATAGATTAAGGAGCTCAGGAGCTACATCATAATCTTCATGGTCTGTAAGCTAAAGTGTAAATTTGTTTATGAATAATAAACACTAACAAACCTGCATTCTTTTTCCCTTATTCTTTGGAGGATCACACCTCATTTCAAACACTCCGAATCAAGCCAACTCCTCCATAGGTACCCATCTAGATATAAAGCTAAATATATTTAACTTAATTTAAAAATCTAACTATCTAGAGCCAAACCTCAGGAAATAATAGTGGGTAGAGGAGACTGATGCTGTGATGCATGGTTAAAGATATAAGTGATCCTTTTCTGAAAGGTGCTATGGAACTTGCACTGGTTCATTAGCTGAGTTTGGGCTCAACAAGGAGATGTTGACTCACACCTGCCAGCTTACTGAGTGGTTGAGTAGTTCTCTCTAGGAATAAAACAAGATGAGAGCATTTCTGGAGAGAAAGTGTTTAAGGCAAAGTTGTTTCTACATAGACAATTCCTAAAAAGCAGAGAAAAGGGAAGAAAAGAATTGCTGAATGACAACTACACAGAGGGAAAAAAATCTGAAATTTCTATTTTCATGAACATTTACTTTCTTCCAGTGCTGGTACCCTATTCCTTGCATTAGAAATATAGTGGCAGTTCAAATTTTCTCTTCTTCTCTATCCTTGCACTGGTAAAAATGTATAATGCACAATGTTAGCTCTGCTCTGTCTCAATTAAAATTTCAGTTCTTTACTAGATAATGGGCCAGGATTATCTCATAGATTAAACTTTCTCCCCTAAAGATAGCTTTCTGAAACCTTGAATTATACTTGCCAAGGTGAACAGAGTTATTAGGTTGCATCTCTTTTAATATTTTCTTAATTTGAGGGTCCTTTCTTCTGTAATAGAAGGGTGAGGTAACTACAGAAAGATTAGCATGAGCATACTATATCAGCACTCTGTGGTAAATTTTCATGCTCATCACAAAATCCCTGTTTCTACATGTTGGAGTAGGCTTGAGCTTCTACTAAAGTGAACTCAGAAAAGGTTCAGGGACTTCTGAAAACAAAATAAGACCTCCGCAGCATGTTCACTCACCTAACTGAATATTTCAGTAGACTCAATGCAATTATTAATCAGTGCTGGACTGGCACAGAATATGTGAGTAGTCTCCTTTTCTTTGCTATGTTTATAAAACTGCCCAAATTCCACTAAATAAAATTTTCCCTAAAATAATCAGTTTCATAACTTCCCATAACCTTCAGCACTAACCTTTTTAGGTACTTGTGAAATTAGGTCTCCTGAGCTTTCCATGAAATCATCAGAAATGTGTAATGCATTTGGATTGTATTTGTTTTACTGCATAAATACAAGCAAGCAGATTTATTCATTTCCAGAGTGCTCTCCTCCCCATTAAGATTTTCTAAAGACACTGTTGTTTTATTCCTAAATGTAAGTGGCAAAGAGAAGTGTCCCAGGCATGTAATTTTAGTAGCGTCTTCTTCCCTTATGACTCATTACTGCTGAAATCAACACAACTTGGGATGTGCTCAGGAACTTCAGTAGCTCTTTAATGTTTTCAAATAGTAACATCTGTGCATGTTTATGACTTCATGCTCTGCCTTAGCATTGGCCTTGGCCAATGTTTCTGGCTGTTAAGTGGTTGTACTTTCAGAGAGCAGGGTCCCTGCACTTTGCAAGAAACAAACGAATACAATTATTAAATATTTAATTGAGCAGAACGGTGGCGATGTTGCAGAAACAGACCTGCTCTTATCAGAGTTGTACATGTTTGTTTAGAACTTGCCTACATTCAGAGGTGACTGATACACTACTGAATTTTTGTTTCCCCCCCAAGTCATGACCAAATCCTCCCTTTTACTCTCTACCTTCATTTAGAGACATTGATGTTTCTGGATGTGATCACCTCTACATATTCTCATGGAGAATATTATTATTATTAATATTTCAGCTTCCCATCTAATATGGTGGCTGGCTGAGGAGAGAAGACACAGAGGGAGAGAAGCAAGAGGGGTGGAGAAAAGGTTGGCTTGAAGACATACAGTGAGAACAGGAGAGAACAGATCACAGGGACCAGTAGTGACCTAGAACACCCCCTCTTTAGGAGATGGCTGGAAAGGAATCTAGCTGTGGAAACCTGCAACCACTCTTGCTTGTACTTACACAGACAGTATCAGCTGGAAAAGCCATGGAGTTAATGCCAATATTAAGTCTAATAACAGATGTGTACCTGATATTTGGAACTGTAGTTTATTGCAGTTTATCCTGGGGAAGTTCTGGATGTCCTGCAAAGCTGTACTTGATGATACATACAGAAATCTTGAAAGGCTCATTGCAAAACCTAAAGTTTTCTGTTTTATTTCCACATTTGAAATTCAAAAGTCTCCAAGGAAAATTCTCTGTTGGTTGAGTAGATAATGACATTAATCACAAGAACAAAGGGACTGAAAATTGTACAACTTGTAGGAGAATGGTTTAGGGTAACTCTATTTAAAAGAGACTGGAAACCTGAGGAAGTATCAGAAATAGGGACCAAGAATATGCAGCCTACCTAACATCCGCTGTGAAATGTGTGAATTTACTGATGACACTGAAACTAAAACTTGTACCTCTGTTAAACAAACAGGAACACATTTTGAATGCAAAACACCCATATATGCTTTATTTTCAAATTACAGGTCACACCTGTATTACACACGCCATTTTTCTAAAATTAAAGGGCTTCATTTGATTCTTCAAACAAGAAGAAATTTTTCACCTCTGGCAATGTGCTGAACTAGCATGATGGGGCTTATAGGAATGAGAATCTTCAATTTTATGTTGCCCATACCGTAGCTGTGGTATGATTATGTGGATATTAAAATAAATTGAAATCTTACAAATTCATCAACACAAGACAAGCTATAAAACACTGTTAAAGTTAGAATATGTAAATTTGGGAAAGGAAATGGGAAGCAAACACAGAGACAATAATTTCATTGTTTAGGAAAAGCTTCAAAAGTGAGCAATGGGAAAGAGATGGTACTTACATGTACATATTGGAAGGCTACTAAAGTTTTTTGCTATCTTTGGTACTTCTGAAACAATTGCTGAATGTGCACAAATTGCTTTTCTAAAGCAATTTTGGTGCTTAAAAGTGGTCTAGCTTTCTCTGTGCTGGTAAATACAAACCAGACCCATGTGGAGTGTGGTCCACTTGAATGATGGTTTGGAGTCCAAAATTAAAGTGCAGAGTGACACTGGAGAAGTTGTGTGTTTGCAGTATGTGCATATGTTATTTGTTTTCCTGAGAAGTTCCTCATATTCTTGTAGAAAAACATGATGTTTTAGTCTAGTCTTTTGAACTGGTTGTGCCTTCATGTATAAGAATACAAATATTTTAAATATTTGTTGTATCACTGGCTTTTTCATAGAGAGAATAAGTGGTTGTCTGGGATTGACTCTTGAGTAGAACTTTGGAGAGCTTTCTGTCTTTCAGTTAAGACCTGGGATGACTGGTTAATTGACTATTAATAATTGACTATTAATTTTTCTACCTTTCAAAACCAAAGAAATTGACTACATTTTACAGGAAATATGTTGTATTTACCGTACATTTCTTACTGTAAACTCTTTGAGAAATCACAATATTCTGCAAAATCTAGAAATAGGTGTTCTTCTAGATTGCCTGTTTGCATTTATTTTTATGGAGTTCACTATTATTTCTTCAATATTTAAATTATTTCCAAGATTTCACTGAAAAATGCAGGATGATCTATCTTGGCAATGTTATATTTGAGAGACTTACATTCTTACAGATGAACTGAACTTTCCTTTTCATATGTATAAACTTAGTAGTCTAAACTCCTGGGGTTTATTTTCTTGTTGATTTTAATGGCCAAACTCATATCTGATTTTCTGATCAGGCCCTACACTAAAACATGACTGAAGCGCTGTAAAACACTACTGAAAAGAAAATTAAAAAACATACCCCAGAAACAATACCCTTTTAAAACTATCAGTTGTGCAATAACCCACGCTATCTACAGAAAAAAGCAAGATCTTTGGTTGCCTTGACCTAAGCAAAATGATGTTAATTTACACCAGCTGAAAAGCTGACCCTTTATGCTTTTGATCATTTGAAAGTTTTATCAAATGTCCTTATAAGCCATTTTAAACACCTTTTAATAATGTTTCAAAATTGTTGACAAAAACTTCTTTTTATCATCTGTATCCTAGCACTTGAAAGAACATTCTTAGTGGAACATTTACAATTTCAACTTGATATTAAAATATTGGTAGGAGAATACAGAGATCTAAGTGTGTGGTTTTAGAGACTTATTTTATCTGTTTATCTGTTTATGTATTTGCCTTACAAGAGCACAATGAAATGTCTGCTCAGAGAACATATTTTAGCTATAACATGGAGTTTTGGCTGCTTCTTTCCAGATATTCCTAAAAAGAGAGAAAATTTTAGTTTGTGCAAGACCTTACATTTGCCCTGCTTCCATGCCTCCAAATGGCACAAACATTAATAAATTTACTAAAATATTTATTTGATTGTTTTGAAGCATTTTGATTGTTTATTATCTCCTCTATATCCTGCGCTTCTTGTGTGGACCTGGACAAACAAGAGAAATGGAATCACAATGAGGGGAAGTAGGGAGTAACAAAGATGACCACCAGAAAGCAGAAAAAGCAGCAGGGGAGGGCAGCTGCATGCAACTCTATTTTGCATTGAGGTCAATAATCCTGAATTTTTTGACTTCTTTTTTTGTTTACATTGAGTTTATCTGAACCTTTGTGACAACCTTTTTTTTTTTTTTTTACAATCTCTTTGGAATTTCTCTTTTGCCTTCTCTTATATAAGGCTCTTAAGGTTCTTCAAGAATTTCAGGAAAGCTCATTTAGTCTTTCAAAATCTTTGCGACTTCATGCAAGTTTCCACTGGTGACATTCCCAAGGAAAAATAAACTGTAAGCCACACTTGTGAATTCATCTTGTGCTGCTTACAGTGTAACCTTTTTCAGCTGGTGATTCTCACTTAACCTTTCCCTCTCACTTGGGATTCACAAACGACTTAAGATCAGCCTCCTGATCACTTCCAGAGTGCATTTAAAAAAAAAATACGTGAGATTTAAACTCAGGCTTGAAGTAATAATCTGTTTGGGTTTTGGTTTTTTTTGGAAGTGTAACCTATCTTAGAAATAAACAGAATTTGGTACCAAGCTTCTGAAGGACAACTCTCCTCAGCAAATGTCACAAGGTATTGAGGTAAGCAAGAGTTTAAATACATCTGTCGCTGATGAATTCTGATAAGCCTCTGTTAATTTCCTATATATTTTGTATCCTTGATCTTCATGAACACAATTTTGGCTATTAAATTAGTAAAATAGGGGAAAAGAAACATTCATTACGAGATGTCATACTTAGAAAGCTCAATTGCATATCTGAGTTACAATTATGTTTTCCTGTCTGTGAATTTCCTGATATCTTTTGATAATATCTGAGTCGCTGTGGCCATGGTGGCACAATAGGTGTGGGAAAAAAAGTGCTCAAGTTTTAAAAGCACTTTGTGTAACTGTTGATTATGACATTTCTTTGTATTCTTTTTCCTAAGCCAGAATTGTAATGAAGCTGTGCTTATCCCATGCGGGCTCCTGTGGCTCTTAGCTACTTCACAACAATTCTAGAAGCTGTCCATATGACAAAACTTGATCCCTGGAATGAGAATGTGTTATGTGTCCAGCTTTATGCAAAATTAACAATTGTCAAGCAGCTAGGTTTCAGAAATTGATTTTTCAAATCAAAAATGCTTTTTTATTTCTGAAAATTGCCCAACACCATGGGTACAAACCACATTGTTTCAATGGTAAGACTAATGAAACTGCTGTAAATGATAGAATTAGTCCTCAGAGCAGCAAGAGAACAGATGAGGAGACAGTTTGGCGTGGCTATGAAGAAGCAAAAGCCAGGCAAGCCTGCTCCTACCCATCCAAGAGAATGAAGCTTCACAAAAATGGTTCTCTTGGTCTCACTGACACCCACGACTCACAGCTACAGCATCTCTACAGGCAGTGTCACTTGCCCAGTGTTCTTTATCAGTATGGCCAAATTTGTGTTTTGCAGTGCTACCACAGAAAATATTTGTTTACTTTCATTCTTGGACTTCCACACCCACAATGCCAACATAGGCAGCAGCTGATTGCAGTCACAACGACAGAAGTCAGTCTGTGAACAGCCAGAAGGAAGCCACTAATTTATTTTCCATTCTGACAAAGCAATTTTTTCATTGTAATGACTTTAAGCACATTAATAAGAACAGTTAATTTAGAAATTATGGACTTTGCATTAAAAAGTCACAAAACCAAGAGCTAGTATTTATTTAAATGGTTACTTTGACATTTAAGTGTTTAAAAACATAATTTGAATTGAAATTTTACACAGTAAGAGACTTTAACTGACAATGTAAGTTTCAAGAGATAGATAAGAATAAAATGTTACTTTGTTTTTATTTTTATAAAGCAGATCTTGGGATCTCTGTGCTTCTTCTAGACCATATGGTATTCCTGGGTTTCAGATCACACACAAAGGTAAAGAGAAATAAATTCTATTCTGGTACAGAGAATAGATAGAATATAATTAACCTAAAGTGAGTATTAGAAAAGTTATCTTGCTTTTTTAGTAGGAGACATATTTTTATAAAATTCCTCATGTTGAGTGTATTCTTCCTAAGGTTCTGCAAAACTTCAAAAGGTTTCCAACGCTGACGCTAGACAAATTTATATGTATATATATATTTAATTTTCAGAATATTTTTTGTAAGTTCATGTATCTCAGGGGCAACAATCCATATTTATCTCCTAATTCCCTCCTGCTGAGCAGGCTTTGCTAACTTACTTGAAACCTTTGTGCTGTGCCTTTCAAATCCAAAGTGCAAGGTGTCTGTTCTGTGAGTTTTTACACCTGTTTCTTCATATGCATGAGTCAGACAAAGGTCTGACTGACAGCACCATTTCTAGCATGAACCAAATCCCTTCCAAAACTGACTTGGATAACTTGGAGACTCTGAGCAGCAGTCAGATGCCCTGGTCACAGTCTGTCCCTCAGGATTCAGGTACTGGGTTGAAAGCTGAGCTGATGGTTTTCCTATCAGCCAGGTTTCCCCTCAGGGACTTGGGTGTGGTTCTGGTCTGTGATCCTGAGATCCAACACCTGCTTCAATCTGCTCCAGCCCTTGATCCCTCCAAGTTTCCTTGATCTTGGATACAGATCCCTCTGTTCTGCCAGCTGTCCAGCTTGTTCCTGCAGCTGATCAGTCAGACTAATCCTGCTCCAGCCTTCTTTGTTTGACAGCTCCATTTTGCAGGATGGATCTTGTAATACTCATCTGAGCCTCCCCTTGCATTTACTGCTTGAATCCTAAATGTAGCTTGTATTTGTTCTTCACTGGTCTAAGGTGCTGTAGTATAAGGGACAGCTGAGAGCCTGAACTCCTCTTCCCACCATGGAAATTGAGTAAAAATATTGTGACTGAAAAGAGATCTGCAGTAAAAGCTCCTGATGCAAAATTCAACACATAATGCTTTTGAGATCTAAGGAACTTACTAAGCTCCATCTGTTTCAGTCAAAGGGCATTGAGAAACAGATAAAAAGATCTGACTCTTGTGAAAATAAGACACTTATCTGACCCAAGCTTTCATTGATGAACAGAAACGATAATAAAATTGTGCTTGCCATAAATGCTTCTTGGGGCTTTCACAGATTTAACTGGGCTTAACTGAATCATGAGAGCCACTAAACATTTTCTTAATCTACTGTACTTAAAAGTCCCCAGATAGGCTGTTGCTTGCAGCAAAATGATCTGTCTGCTCTGATCTTCTCTTTTCTCTGCACTCCATAATCTCGGCGTAAGGAAATGCAAGGCTGTGTACAGCCAGTGGATTCTGAAGTGGTCAGGTAATGAGAGTGAGTTAACATCCATTCTATCTCACAATGCCTTCTTCTCTGACCTTTCTCTCATTTCAAAACCTAAATTTTCATGCAAGCAGACAAAAAATAAATGTTTTAAGCTACTGTCAAGGGATACTTCTGTCTCAATAAACGGGAATATTTAGTCTATATCAACACTGTGTTTTTGCAAATATTGTTTAAAAAGGCAAAGAAAGGCTCTGAAAACCTGTGCTTGATTGTTTTCCAGGATTAAATTGCAGCCCGACATCCTGCCTGATGCTGCTTCAGTGACAGCCTACAGTTGTCCACCCCCAGCTCAGATCAGGCGGGGAGCTCGTTCTCAGCTATGGTCTGTGCTCCTCATTCTTTACAGGAGGAATAATCTGTTACAGTCTATTCACACAGGATTACTCTTGCTGTCTGGTCTAGATCTGCTGGCCAACAAGGCTGCAAGTCCTTCTCCCACCACTTGTGCTGTGCACATCCCATGTGCAGAGTCACCTAGAGCTGTGGTGCCATTCAGCATAACAGCAAAAATGTCACACAGTCTTAAAAAAAAAAAAAGAAAAAAAAGTTACAGATGTCCTTTCTAAGGGACACAGCTGCTTTTAGTTTGTGATACTCTCCTGTCGGAGTCAAAGTGGCTGACTCTGATTGGTACTGCCTATGCATTTGTACTATAGGTAGAAGTCAAAGCCAAACTTTGAGATGATGTTTGTTGCATATCTTTATAAAAAGGCGTTATAATTATATCCTCATGGTGCAGATTTCAAAGAAGAAGTACTTTTCAAATCTACTTAATACCTTTAAAGCTTCTAAGTTCGTGCAAGTGTTAAAATATATTTTTTTAGTATACTGAATGAACACAAAATGCCAGGTTATTTCTCCCTTTTAGGAAAAAGGGATTCCTTCTTTAGGATAAGTGGATTTTATCATTAAGAGCTAGGAACTGATAAACGGGTGAAAATGGCTAGGACTGTGGAAGAAAGATAGGTTTTCTAAATCTTTATTCAATGATTAGTGCCAATATTCCTCAAAATGTATTCAAGCAACTGTTAAACTAGCTGAATACCTAAGTCTTCAGCAAAAAAATCACTAAATAATTCTTTGATTAAAAATGTCAGGACTAATTCTAAATTGTTTCTAGCAAATGACGTTAGTTCAGCTGAATTATAAAGTAAGACAATCAGAGCTTTTTCCATATCTTCTGAGAAGAAAAACTTACTAATTCTGTAAATGGTTGCACAGATTTGGTTGTATTCCTTTGAGTTGAAACTGCATATTAAATTATGAATATTGTCTCTTATAGTAGAGACTTGATATACTGTTAAAAAAGTTAAATAATTCATTCAATTAAAAAAACAAAGCAAAAGCTCTAAGGCTGTGGACAAATACCAATTCTTTTATGTTAATAGCAATATTTATGTGTTTATCACTAGACATAAGTAAAAATAAATATGAATTCCTAAGATCTACTGAGCCATTTTGCTTAAAGATACAGTGAAGCTGGTACAGACACGTTGTTGAGAATGGATATGATTTCTTTATTTGTTAATGACAAATAAATAGCAACCTGCCTTTTTTAAAACTCATAACAAGAACCACTCTCACTAATGTTCTGAGTTTATTAGCTCAGCTTCTTATGAGGTCCTCTAAAAAATAAAGAGAGACTGAGGGAAGCAGAGTAAAATGCTTCTTTTCCTGCATTCTACCCATTTTTTGAATAAAGTGCATATGAGTAAGAGGATACAGAGGGACTGGATGGATATAAGGCAAACTGTGGAAAAGCCCTGATTCTTTACTTCTTGTAGTCCATTGTGGCCTACAGATTGACCAGGAGACCATTTTTCATTCTTTCTCCTCGCAGCAAAATCTTTTGAACAAAAGTTTGAGGCTGTTTCCTTCTCTTTATTTTCTGCTATGAGTTATTCCTCATAAAAAGGTGATAGAATGCAGAATGTTTCTCTTTCAGGGAGTGATATAGTTCAAGATGTGACTTAGTTCAAGGGTCTAACTTATTTCTATCAGCCAAAAACAATCCAAGCCAAAGGAGCTGATGACAAATACGTGAGAAATAAAACATATTTGATGATAAGGACATAATGCCAGAAACCTTTCATTGACTTGGTTCATCCTTATTCATGAACAGAGATGAGTCACAATCAGGCACTGGTTTGAACTTAGTTAAGCTTTTTTGTTTTGTTGCCCACCTCTATTTCTGTCATACGGAATAATGATTTTCTAGCAGAATAACGAATTCAGTTTTATTCTAGTAGTCTGGTTTTGAGTTTTTGATTTTTTAAATTTCCTTGGTTGGGTTTGTTTTTCTAAGGATGCATTTGCTCAGCAGAGAAAATCTCAGATTCAATAGCTGCAGTTTCTCGAAGCAGCTGAAAGCAGACTTTTGTAAAGGAAAATCAGTGACCAATTTTGATGGGAAGGGCTGGTAACAACATTCATGTTGCCCATTCATGCAAAAACATGGTTGAGAAATATCTCAGTGTTGAGTGAAGTGCTGTAAATTAGGCAGCTGATTTATACTTTGAAAAAATAATGCTATGCTGGAAACACTTGCAAGACCTCATCTATTATTGGCCTGACTCAATAAAGGAGTATTGCTCTCTCCAGAATGCCTCATTCTGACCAACAAGGCCTGATTCAGATTGTCCAAGTCAGTGTTAATACATATATTTTCATAGTTAGGCTATGACTGATCTGGTGCTGGAAAGAGAAGAGAAACCATCCATCTAACAACATGTGCCAAACCTATATTTTCTACAGATAGGTCCCACATGAAATAATACATTAGTATTAGTACTTCTGAATGCCTTGATGAAAATTAGCTTGTACAATGAAACTCAGTTTTCCTCCCCTGGCTTAACAGATGATGTTAATAGGAAATCTGTTTTCTGAATTAAAGACTTGGTGCAATAGAGGCCAGAAGCTGAAAGGCCAAGTGCTGGATGGTACTGCTTTATCTAGGACAGCTGAATGGTTTTGAAAATCTGATCTTCAGAACTGAAGGACTGCCAAAAACTGGAGGTCTTTGCATGTTGCTCCGGCTCGTTACTGAATGTAGGGATTGCAGAATCACACTCTCTCTTGAGCTCACTCGGTATAAAAACATCTGCACCCTTTCTTCCTCTCTAAAAGGACATTGGCAAGTTACTGAGCTTCAGCAGAAGCATAAATCTTGCTCTAAGTCCCTTTTCCATCACCATTTTAGCTGATCTGTAGTCAGTCACACCTGGGTTGAGTGGAGAAAATCAAGGCTGGGATTCAATTTGTATCTTCAATATAAATGGGTTTTTAAGAAACAATCAAATTACTCCTGTCTGCTTCAGGTACATTTACCTATTTTTTTCCTTATTGTCTAAGAGAAATGACAATTTTTTTCCATCAAAAAGAAAAATAGTGTCAGATGAAGAGATGTTACCCTTTTTAGATTCTAGCATAAATGGTTTTCAATTATGTTCTCCTAAAATAGTTGGGCTATTGGTAATTAACACTATTACAAGTGTAATTTCAAACGATTTAGCACAATTTGTGGGGGCTATGTTTTATGATGGCTTGCTTTCATTCTACAAAAGGAAATCCTGGAACTGTATATTTTTCTTTCTCTATTCATCACAGTTCATGCTTATACATCTATCAGAAAAAAATAACCCAAAGCCCATACTTATTTAGTAACATGAAGATAGAGAACTGATGGGGCTGTTTTTAATGGGAAAACATGTAAACTGTTTCATTTCATAAAGGACAGTGTTAGCTGGAAATAAGATTTGCAGAAAGCAAGGAGAAGAAAAAGTGCTGTAGCACTGTAAGTAAATGGTATATTTTCAAATAAATTTGGAGTCATAAAACTAAAAAGGTGAGGTGATTTTTGTTTCTAAGACAGTATTGCTCAGGCCCTGTGATGCTTTGTTGATAAAATCAAAAGCTGTTTAGAGCAAATTAGAGTTATCTTGATTTTGAAGCAATTGAAAAGAGAACAGTTTGTAGCAGTGATAAAACAGACTTTCACTCTGCCAACCAAGGCCTAAGGTGTTGGAACTAGTCTTTACTCCTTTCCTCTGTTTCTTCTTACCCAGTATTACTTCATCTTGTGTTTTCATGCTACAGCTCAACAGAAAACTTTGTTGAATGGAACAGAGTTTGTTTGGGACCACAGCTTTGTATTTCTGAAGGGATTTGTAAGCAATCTTTATGAGGGCTGCTATATTTTTAGAAGTCCTCTTACTTGCCTATTAAACACAAGGCTGAACAATAGTAATTACTGCACAAATACCAAGGTCCAAAAGTGGTACCATTCACTTCAGTGAAGAGCTGCTGTGAAAGCACATTTGAAAAATAACCCGTGGTGACAAGAGCTGGGGAAGAAGTGAGAGAAACTGCAGTTCAAAAGGCTTTTTCTGAGGGAGCATAATTCATTCATGTGTGTACAAGATCCTTTTCCCTGTTGTTTGCATTTTCACTACAATAAAATAGGCCCATGGAAGTGCCTTGTGGGCAGAAAGTGAGTTCTTTAATGGTAAGGTTTATATGACTGAAATAAAGAAAGGCTGTGAAACAGGGTATTGCTGGGAAGCTGGAAATGAGCTGGATCAGCTGAGAGGGAGTCAGCTGCACAAGGAATTGAAGGAAGAATACGAACTGTGGGATCAAATGTAGAGAGTAGCAGGGGCCAACAAGAATTGTAGTAGGAGAGATGTCAAAGAGGGTCAGTGAAGACACTTATGAAGTGTCTTTTCTGAACTGGAAATTTTGGGGCTATCCTCCATCAATACCCCTCTGCCAGTGCAATGACAGTAAGGGACCACCAAGGTATTCAGGTGTGAGCAAATACAACGTCTATATTTTTGTAAAACAAATATTGCTTTGGTGGAGGTGAGTGCTTGTAGTGGCATATTTTGATTATTTGAAGCACTGGTTGTACACTGCAATGTGTACAACCTGTATCAATTTATTTCTCAGTTTATGTTTCTATTCATTCAAGGCTGCTGCAAGCTATGGGCTGTTGATTTTACTAAGCTTTCCTCTTTTTCAGAAATGAAAATTTTCTTGGAAAGTATCACTCTTGGTTTGGAAAAAAAAATAATTCTTTTCCCTTTAATTTGTGGAGATCATTATCTTTTTCTTTTAGGTTATAAAAGGAATTAGAAAAGGAAGGAATAAAAGAACAAAGGGAATATGTTTCCTTTTGTCCCAAAAATCTTAGGAACACAGAAGATAGGGCATTTAATGAATGTTTTCATTCATTCTAGCATTTCACATTCTTTTCTTTCATACTCCAGATCTAAACCAAACTTTTGTGAACATGCTAATATTCTCTCAAGACAGGGCCACTCGGTTCACTAGACCATGTCATCATTGATGGCATTCATGGAATTAGGAAAAGTCAGTGGCTTTGCTCACATTTCTTTTTAAGCAGGATAACTTTGTACTTCTGCCTTATACGTGTTTAAGCAGTGAAATAAAACCCATCAGAAATAAAAAAAAATAAATAAAAAAAAAAAGTGCTAAATGGGAAATCTATTTATAACCAGATTTCTGCCATTCAGGTTGAAGACTCCATTCTCTTCCCTGGTGAGGTGTGGGTGTGCTAACCCAGCAGCTGAACAGGGTGAATGAGACTTGGAAGAGATTTCCAGATTTCTAATGCACAAAAATAAAGCTGATGAGACTATCATGACATAAACACTTAATTACATTCTTAATATGAGCAGGAAATGAGACCAAATTTCAGCTATATTTCTTGAATTACTGTGGTTTTCTAAGTGCCCTTGAAATATGTTGCATGTAAACAAACATATCCTCTGGGTTGGATAACCAGGCTAACACATGCATTCTTGATCCTTCCAAAGAGTTTCTTGCCAATATAAAATTAGTTTTTAAAGCCTAGGAAAATCTTAAGAACCGATAATTTCAGATCTGCCTTTTTTTCTTTTCTTTCCCATTTTTCACAAAAAATGGGAAATGCTGTCTGAATTATTTATGGTTTTAAACTTGCTTGGAAAAAATGCACAATTTTAATTGAGGGTCAGTTTATTCTAACTCTAGTATGGGCCTGCTCATCTTTACCACAGGAACTCTTATCAGAGCTTGTACTAAGCAGACTGCACCACACCAGAAACTCATCTAACAGAGAGCACTTTTATTTCGAGTATTTCATGAATATAGATGTTTTCAACATTAGCTGGCACAATCACTATACATAAAATGGGCAACAATGCTACTATCTTCTTAAACAAAAGAAAAGGTTGTTCTGTTTGCCTGTTAGGTCAGCTTTAGCAGCTCTTAGAAATGTCATTCATTAAATGTCAAGCTAATTACTTGTAATATCAACCCTGAAAAGCAAACCTTTGTGGGTGCACTTTCAGAAGCCTTATTCTTCTCTATTCACAGTCTCTCTAGTACATTTCTAGTAAACAAAATGCATGTTTTTCCAATCATACAAAACTATTTGCTAAATCCATATCTTTGGTTAAAATATAGACGGGTGTTTCACAATACTTTAATGAAAGCTAATGAAGAATCTATTTTTCATTTTAAATAACCAGGTTTAAAAATGTGGCTGTGATACACAACAAAAGAATTCTAGAAAATACTCCATGTCTGGCAGTGACCAGTTCCATTTCTCTGGGTTAGAATGGATTGGCTTTTTTTGTTGCTGTTGAACCTGACACCAAAAGTGCAATTACTGCTGATTCAATAGCTGTTTCTATACCATGAATCATTGCACCTTACATTGTCTGCTTGGCATTGGAAGTGTGCTACCAGCAGTAGCTGCATTATTAGGAAGAGTAACAGACCTCCTTTTGCTGAGAAAAAGAGGTCTGAGTAAAGAAAACAAATTTCAGTGTTCCAAATCCTTTGTTTGCAGTAACATGTAAATCAATAAAAATGAAGTGAAAGCACAAATTTCACAAACCAGTAGAAATAAAAGAATTGGACTGAGAATTTCTATACTATTTAGAGCACAAACCCAGAATTCTTGCATTTGAAAACTCTTAACAAGACCTTAAGTAGCCCAAGTATGTATCTGCAAGAGAAAATGAAGATGAGCACTGTCATGATGTGTTAGTTAAATCAGATTTACATAGGTAACCTAAAGTAAAATCGCAACAATCTGGAGAAACTAGGCAAAGGTGAAAGCTGGATTAGAAGTGACAAAGAAAGAAGCTGAGAGATGAAAGAGTTTGGGAACAGAAACAGTAATTTTTTACATAGGTAGCTGCTGTACCTACATATGAGTACAGGCAGTTCCTGCCCTAGAAAGTTTGCATTCTACACATCTAAAACAGTAAATAAAATTAATACATTCACAAAATAGACCAAAAACTGAAAAGAAAAACTCAGATTTTAGTAATAATTTGGCATGTCAAAACGCAGTCTAAGCACTGGCTATTTTAGGAAATCCCATGCAGTTTCAATTGTTGTATTTATCCATGTGGGAATTAAGGTTTATAATTTGCTCAAAATTCCATTAACCAAACACCTAAGTTTTTGTATACTTTAAAAGTTCCCACCAAATAAAACAGAAATATCCTAATTCTTTTAGGACTTCAGCTACTGGAGACCTTCAGAAAATATTTATTTCTTGTTATGCAGCTTTATTTAAAATAAATGTAATGGGAGTTGCAATCCAGATATGGAGTTCATTCTCCTGTTTTGATGCTTGGATGAAACACAATCTTATTTAAAATATCCTGGCAATATAAAATACATCAAAGTAGATGCAAACTTCAACCTCATTCTATGACTGCTTTATATTTCTAGATCCTGCTTACTATTTTTCTTATTCACTGTTTTAAAGCACCATAGACTGACTCTATAGATAAAATTCAAATGCTTCAAATTAATTATCTAACACAAAGTTCGTTAACATACAAATAAACTATGAACTACTAATTCTGTATTGTAGCTAATAATTGCTTGTAAATACTATAGATTAAAATGAATGTCCTATTTAAAAAAAGCCATTTGCTAGCTGTGAGTCTTCATCAGCTGCTTTCTCTTCCCTCAATTTTGAGAATTTTAGACTTCAATGATAACTGTTAAAGAGGCTTTTGTGACTAGCTTGGTTTAAACTCTGGCTTTTATCACTGCTTTATCAGATAACATAGATGTAACTTTTGTGGGATTCCTGCAACAGCCTTTGCCTGTTAAAAGTTTAGAAGCATACCTAACTGCCCTGCAGGAACCTTCTTTATGGGAAAGATCTAGATGAAAAAGCCTAACGTAGAAATGGAACACAATTGCAGTTCAGAAGGGAAGTTAATTTAGAACTGATAAAGTCCAATAAGAGTCAGAGAACTTGGAAAGGTATAAAAAACATATTAATTTACTTATTTTAAAAATTTGATTCTGATTCCCTGGCTCCTGGAATTTCAAATCTTTCTAAACATTTTTTTCCCCACCAATCTATTTTTGATATGGCTGATATTTATTAAGTTCTCAGGCTCCAAGTAAGTAGTGTTGTTCATAGTGGAAAAGCTTATTGCCAAGCTGTGGGAAGGTGCAATTGGAGCAGACAGCCCAGTATACTGGGAACTCTGATTGTCTCTGCATTAAGACATTTACTTGTGATCAGTAGACTGCTCTTTTATCTTTCACACCTAAGTGTCTCAGATATTTTAAAAATTAATTTCTCATCTTAGAGGATACAAAGGAACAACATTCTGAAGTACATCTGAAATGTTCAAGGATTTTAGAAGTGACTCAAATAACTAAATTTTTCAGTGGATTCCCTGAGTTAGGCATTCACAGACAGAGATAGAAGTTGTACAATCCTTCCCACTAAACACAAATGAGCTTAACCAAACAAATAAAAAAGTGCAATAGATAGAAATACTCTTAAATCCTGTTCTTTCTCACATGTAGAGGCTTAAGACTGCTTACCTCCATGATTCCTAATGGTATGGTGTGATTGCCCTGTGTAATATAGAGCAGAATTTTCTGTCATGTGCTTTGTTTGTTTTGGTTTCTTTTTTTTT
>VXBS01005030.1:68908-104993 GCA_013400255.1 Sitta europaea
TTTTTCAGTATATTCTAGGAAGTTGTTCAGTCCTAAGTAACTTTGTAGTTAGGGAACTCATCTCTCCTGGTAGCAATCATAAGACTCCCATCAGTTCCCTGCAGGAATTACAATTATGTTAAATTAGAAAGAATGTTGAATCTAGAAGTCAATGAAACAAAATCCTACACTGGCAGAGGTTGCAGAAGGCATCTGATAGTAGGAAAATTGATGAGCATGGCTTGAGCCTTAAGCATTTTATCACAGAATTCTCGACTTGGTCATTTTTCCCTAGCGTTTTTCATCATTTAACATTAGTGAATATTTGACAGAATTTTTGCTGAACTTGGGTAGAAGGCTGAGCTCTCACGTGCTATTAAATATAAATGTTGTGAGCAGAAAAGAGAAAGTATTGTATAGCAAATGCAGAAAGAATTAATGAAGCTTCTTCATAAATAACCAATGCAGCCTCATCTGAAATATTGTGCAGTCTGGGTCACAGCATTCCAAAAGCACATGGCAGCAGCAGGGTGGCCTGCTTACAGTCCAAGGCCTTGAAAAAATTTACCTTGATAATGCTTCAAAAAAAAGTACTGACTATATTATTAAAAAAGGACATTCAAACAGGTACTTATGGCTCAGTGTTATGGTTTTTCCCAGGCCAGCAGCTCAGTCACTCCCCATGCTGGGATGGATGAGAGAATCAGAAGAGATCAAATGGAGAATGTGAAATTATTTGGATAAATTATATATTTTCCTACTTTGATAGCAATTTTAGGAAATATTTTATGAAAAATACTGGACAGGGCAGAGATTACAAATTCTCAAATTCATATAGTTACAATGAGATAAAGCTCAGAAAAAAATAGAAAATTTCAACAAAGCTTCACATATTCTCTACACAAGGTTTAGAAACTGTATTATTTGGAGGTAAGATTAAATGTTAAAAGCAACTTAAAGTAGCAAGGAGCCAGGGGAGGTAATTTACCTATGAAAAGTTTTCTGTTTGATCTTAGAGCTCCATAACTCCTTTATTTAATAAAATAACTGCAAATGTATTTCAGCCTGTTTGAAAACACTTGTGAAGATTGAAGTGTGTGCAAGAAAAAATTGGAAATTTTATTTTCTATTTAAATATTTTTTTTCATTTTCAAAAAGTAAATGTCTAACTTTGTCTGGCTTTGACAGTGGAAGTCCTAGGGAGCTTAGATAAATCAGGTTACCTCTTGCCTAGAGAGGCTCCTGATCATTAAGTCTAAAATAAAACTCTATTTTTTATTTCTTTAAGTGTGTTATTTCTAATCTGGCATCAAAATACTTGACCTTAAAAGAGTTTCTTGATTTTTAATTTTGATTGATGTTAAGGATAAGAAAAGCATGCAATGCTGCTTCCATGGAAGGGGCAAAGTATCATGAGCAGGCATTGCTGAGAAAGTGGAGTTTAGGGAGTTTTGGGAGTCAGAGTATCTCTTGCTGCTGTGCAAACAATTTCATCAGGACAGGGTGCACTGACTTTCCTGTGCAGTGCTTATTGAAAAGTGTTTTTAGCAAATGTAAGCCATCACTTCCTCAACACAGAGCAAGTAACTGAGAAATGCTGACTTAGTCATATCTTGAAGCTCTACAGCTGAAATGTTTCTCCCCCAGAAATGAATTTCAATGACATTTTTGTAAAAAATAATTTCTCAGGCCTTGGGTAGTCCTGTGGGGACTAGAGGAGAAAACCAGAAAAAGAAAACCAGACAGGAAACCAAGCATGCAAAAGGTTGTTGTGTTGTTGAAAAAGTGTTGAAACCTTTGCTTACCCATTCAAGGCATTTTATTCCATATCTGGTTTTGGAGCCACAAGTGGTGGCCTTTGCCACCATGTAGAATCTCTTGATTTCATCGTGCAGCAAACCAAAGCTGAATTTCAAAATCCAGAAGTTCTATGTTAAGTTATGAGTGAGTCTGTAAAAGACACATTATCCAGAGACAAGGCAGTAAACTTTATTTGTGTAGTTAAATACCTGCTTGAGTGAGGGCTTGATGACGGGCCTGCACTGCCAATACAGCTACATTTTTACACAAGTGAACCCAGAGCACATTCTTTTAATTATTTTCAGCTCCAACTCAACT
The DNA here is from genome assembly GCA_013400255.1 of Sitta europaea. NCBI lineage: Eukaryota > Metazoa > Chordata > Aves > Passeriformes > Sittidae > Sitta > Sitta europaea. The sequence goes on from VXBS01005030.1 coordinate 71,006, forward strand.
ATTTACAATATCCATGTTCCTGATAGGTAAATTACCATGTGAACTTTTGTGCTTGCATCATGGCATTTTTATGTCTGAACTACCAAGAAGAAAAGGAAACCTGGATTAAAATGCAGACAAGAAGTGAGGAAGAAGAAGTAGAAAATATGTCATGCACGAAGACATCTTTTTTACTGGATGTTTCATGTGGAAGAAGATCACCTTGCAAAATATTTCTGTGTCTGATTGCATTTTTTTAATGAGAAAAGGCAACAGAGATAATGTAGCTTGTGAATCTGGATAAGACAGTGAGTGTGCTCACATGATGTCTATAGCTTTGCTTGCATCTGCACACAAAGGATATTCTGGTTTCAGAATGACTTCTATGTATTTCCTGTAAAATTAGCTGAAACAAAAATGTGAGAATGGTTGGGTAAACTTTAAAATATGCTTCATTAAATCTTTCCACAAAAGACACATGAGGAGGAATATGTTATAGACAAGGTGTTCCATTGCAAGAATGCCATTATTTTGAATTATTGATTTATTTTCTTTGGGATCAGATCAAATAGATCTGTGGTGTTTAAGGAGATGAGATAGCATTGTTTGCTTGTGATTTGCACTTTAGTAGCATTTTTGCATTTGACCTAAAACAGGAGATCGTTATTTAAATCAAAAGCCCTTTCAAAGCTAGCTGTGAATTACCCATTTCTGCATCATGATTCAAGGCTGATAAAGAGTTCTACTGTTTATCATGCAAAGTGCTTGCATAGTTCAAATTCACCAGTTTAGACAGTATACACAATAATCTGAATTGAACAAAATATGAAACATCTCTCATCTCTGATTCACAATAGAATGATCAACTTCTATTCTTCCCACTGATGAATGATGGCAGTTTCAATATTCTAGCATGGAATTGCAGGTGAATTTTTTTCTGTGCTACCTTGTAGGCTTGGGAGAAACACTTTGTAGATGGTTCAGACCATCCTCTATAATGCACTTTATGCTCATTCTAAAGTTTAACATTTGCCACACTCTATGATCTAAAGTAACAAGCATTAAGCTCCTGGTATACTGTGACAGGTTTGTGTCATGTCAATTGAATCTACTTCATAGTTTCCTTGTATTATTTTATCTGTCTGTCTTCCATGATTCTGTTGTCTCTTGATCTTTGTTGCAATTGTGAATTTTCTGGGATTGTAGTTGCTCTATACTTTATGTAGTCAGGCCATATCCAGCAATATGGGACGCTGGGACCAATGCTAAGGCCCTTTCTGGGCTGTGGTGATCTCTGATATAGCTTTTTGTTGGTTGGTTGGTTGGTTTGGGAGTTTTTTTGTTTTATTTTTAATAACCTTTGGGAAAGAAGTCTTAATAGTCTTCCGAGTAAAAAGATTCCTGCGTTTCAGCTTCTTTCCGGTTTCAGAAATATTTTCAATATTACCCTCCAAAATTTCTGTAAATTTTTAAATTCTGCTTTGAGTAAGTTTTTATTCTTTTTGTAGATTAATGTAATTATTATACCCATATATAACTTGTATGAGTAGGAGAATTTAAGGTCGTCTTGGGCCCTGTACAAAAGAGGAAGCAAACTAGCAGAGCTAGAATAGAATAATTTAGTTTGCTATCCCTGGTTCTGGAGTAGTTTTCCATGCAGACATTATACTTAAATGAAACTTACTTTCATTCCAGAATAATTATTCTGCTCACAAAACAGCACCGGCTCAGAGACAAAGCTGAGACTTCTAACACTTGGTAAGTTTATCTCTGAATTCCTGCTGTGCAGATGGCACAGTGGGCTGGCGAGCAGCAGGACTGGGAAACAGCAGAGGAGTTGGCAGGTTGGTGAGGGAGATAACAGGTGGCTTGTGAAGTGGAAGCAAGGTCTTTATTGTAGGCCACCCTTGTCTCCAGCATAATTAAGCTGGGAATTCAAAGGGGGGAGGTAGCCTCACATGAAAGCATATCCAATCTATTGGACCACATACTTGAAAGATGATTTGAGAAGTACAGGGATGGAAGTTTTGGTTGGCCATGGGTAAAATTTGGAAATACGGAGGGAGGAATGGCTGTTTGAAGAGTCACTACACACCAGGGTGGTGGTGGACCAGCACAAATAGAGGACTGTGGAAGAAATACTCTGTATGAGGTCTTCAGCTACATGGGTTTGTTGACGGTTTTTCTGTCTTTTTTTTTGGTCTCTCTCAGCAACCTTATCAGAGTGCAGATTGCTATTAGAGCAAATTAAATTCCTTTCACAAGTGGGAGGAAGGAGGCTGAACTCAATTGGCAAGTGTCTCATCCTGGTGTAAAGTGGGAACAGCACATTGCAGGTTAAACATACGCCTCACTGCACTGTTTTACATGGAAGATTCTGAGAAGATAAAGCCATTTGACTCCTTTATTACAGCAGAGTATCAAATTGCTTAGCAGGGAACCTTTGCATGTATTTCTCAACTCCCACTTCTCAGGGGTTAATGATACAATTTTCCCTATTTTTAAAGGAGGGGCATGCTTCAAGTTATGTGGTCAGCTTTAGGAAAGCAAGGTAAAATATACTTTATTAAAAAAAAAAAAGAATACTTAAGAAAGTAATATGAAAATTAGTTTTCACTCAGCTATATTAAAATTTGTGTGTGGAAATCTGCTGATCAATGGTTTGTCATCTCAAAATGACCATTTTTGAAATAAACAACATTTTTATGTGTTTGAAACTTGAGTCACGAATATCAGAGATCTTCAGAGACCTGGCCCGTGCTGGTCACTAGCATAGAAGGATTTTAGTTTCTATTATCATCAGCTCATAATCAGAATCATACTGATGTGCACACTTGGAGGATATAAGACTGCCTCAGACAATGTCTTTATAACTTTTGGTAAATTTCATGTGTATTGCTAAAATAATCAGTAACTCTCTCTGTTACTTCATGTGTCTGTCCTTTCCTGAATTCATACATTTAAGCTCAGATGTGCAAAAGTCACTTACTGTGATGCTGGATCTCTGCCCAGAAAGCAATTTTTGGAGAATGGCTCTTGAGGTTTTTATGGAGATCCTATGCCTACTGCACCTCCATGTCCACTCTTTTCTTATGTTTTTTTTTCCTCAGACAGCTGGTTTTAACATTCGGACTTCATTAATTAACTAGTCATATCTCAATTGCACAAGAAGAATAATTTCACTTTCATATTAAATTATGGAGGGTGACTTTACTAGACATTGTCTTGGTTTTAGACCACATGGACTAAAATGTAGATAGTCTTCCAGCATGTATCTTACATGGCTGACAGGGTTTCCAAGTAGATGAGTGGGGTTGATAAAATGATAGGCTTCAGCCACTCTGATTCTGGGAGGAGCAACATCAGGACTCCAATCCCTAGATCACAGCCAGAAGCAAAACCCAATATATAAGTAGATAATATAAAAGCCAACTGAATTGGGCAGGACTACTCAGTGATGACACAGAATTTATCAAACAAATGACCCAGGAGTTATACACCTATAAAATGAGGTATTAAATAGGGCTATTTCTGAGCATCTGCATGCATTTTAGCTCTCCCACCAGAAAACGGTGATGCCTGATGATCCTATAATATACAAGGTTGTGGAGATCCAGGTCTTCTATTTGCAATAGCAATTGCTCAAATTGCATGCTTGACTTCATGAGAAAAATGTTTAACAGCCAAGTAACTCATACCTCCCTGCTGGAAACCTGCAATACATGTCAGGGCACTGACTTGCAGCCTTTTAAACATGCATTCTTTGATTAAAAAAATTATAATCAGCATCTAGAATTCAGACTCCATGGGTAAACTTGCTAAATGGAATGCCTGAAAGAATGGTTTAGTTGTAGTTGTAATGTAGTTACCTACATTAGTCTGGCATGTACCACATCTGACTTATTAAAGCAAGGTTTGTTCATCAAAACATGCTGGTAATTGGAAAAGCAATGAAACTGGTGGAGAGAGTTGCTCTACATATGCTCACCTGAATGAGCCCTGCACTTGGCATTTTCACACAGGCAAGAGCTTAAAATTGCTGTTTAATTGTATGAAACTGCTAACCCTAAGGAGTACAAAACACAGCAGGAGGTTGGGTATGGAAAGAAAAAGAATTTAGGTCTGAACAGAAAACATCACTGGGTCTGCATCCCTCTAGATGGTGTGGCCAGGCTAGAGTCACAAGCTAGTGACAAAATACAATGTGCCAGTCATGCTGTCCCAAAAAGTAAAGAAATTTAGGAGTTAGAGTATGGAATTGTCAGAGGTGTGGGATAGTTTCTGTCATAAAACAGACTAGATAAGATGGGAATAGTCAGGCAGGAAAGCATTTCATGATAATGGATTTTAAATACTGTCTTACCATCCATTGATGGCAACAGAGGTAACAGATCAGGATATCAGATATCCATTTTCTAACACGCTTTGTTTAGTGCTGTGTTTCAGGAATGCAGGAGTTAAAATGGCAAGGACACGCTTCAATTATATACTGGGTTATTTTGTTGGGGGTTTTTTCCTCACATTTTTTTTTTTTTTTATAGATGATGTATTCTTCTTTAGAGGTAGCTAGATCAAAACTACATCACAGCAAAAGCCAAACACCCTGATCTATAAAATTATAGCAAGTGTTTGTGGGATTTGCATTTTCATCATTCACTAAATCAAAACACTGTTAGAATTATTGAGTAGCAGGACAGAGAGTAGTCATTGAGGAGATGGAAAGGGGAAAGTAATATTTTCCTTTTTTGAACCCGTACATTGAAGTTTAAAGCACAGTACTGCTGTATTCAACCCTAGGTTTGTGGTTACTGATAAATTAGATTTATTTCTCCAAACTTTTTTTAGTCCTGTCTAAGTTTGAAACCTTTTAAAATATATGTATACTTCTTGAAATATGAGCTGTCTAAGATTTTTCGTGTCTAAGTCACAAGGTTATTTTTCTGTCTTCCCAGACTACAGTAGTCTTCCAAGCCAACTAAAAGTAAAGCTTTGCATCAAATGATGAATCAGAAAGGTGGAATATGCAGACAGATGAAACTGAAGTAATTGTTTTCAAACTTGTTTTTCAATGTTTTTCTTTTGGTAATTATTATTGAAAACTGACAGAGGGATTAGAAAGCATAAGCTGGTTGCAGTCATATATTTAGACTATTTTCAAGTAGAACCCTTAGATTCTCAATGTCATTAAATTGCAAAACCTCAGAATTGTGATTCTGGCTTTTGTTTGTTTGATGTCCATATTAATCTACCCCTAACATCATTTCAGCCTTAGGAAACCAGGCAAGTTTTAGTATCAGACCCTGAGACCAACTAAACTGGTCCCACCGAGGTTTAGATTGGTGTGAAGATGCTGGAAGCAAAAGCTTTTTTTTGTGCTTGTCATCATGGCTTGTCCTTATGACTCCATTTTGTTTTACTTTCATATTTTTATCTTCTGTGTACATCCCAAGTGAATAATTTGGGATGTATGTTTGAGTTCGAGCAGTGTTTCATCACCTTATTAATGTCTGCATGAATTGTAATTAGCTGGTCATCAAAATTCTACTCAGCCATACATTGATTATGTATATGCATATCTTCAGATTTTATTTGTAACGTGATAATTTCTGGATGGAGAACATACTGATACTTGTGAGTAATCACTGGGATGCAGTTCAGCACTCCATCTGTATTCAGCAAAATACTTAAGCATATGCTTAATTTTAACTTTAGCTCAGGTAAGCATGAGATTGCCTCCATCCAAATTCAGCATAGCATTTTAAGTATGTGCCTAACTTTAAACATATCCTTAAATCCTACTAAAGCTAAAATCAAACACATCCTTAAGTGTCTTCATGAATATGGATAACTACTGAACGAGGTTTGATGAAATGAACTCTGTTGGCCATTAAATAACAAGAAATGCCTGGCCACGATTCCATTAATGTCCTACAGGCAGGAAAGATATAACAGAAAAATAAAACATTCTTTTCATGTGTTGAAATTCTAGAAGCTAAACTGTGTATTGTTGAAGATAAAGTATTTTGCAGACTGCAGGAGGTCTTTCTAACCCTCAAAAGAACTGTATCTGTAGGAAGCCAAGGCTTCGTTCTCAGTGTTTCATTAAGATCAGAATGCTCAATAAAAATTTCATTCTTTAAACAATATTCAAATATTGTTTAAATAGATATTTCAAATAATGTATCTAAATTTGTCCAAAATTACAAATGGTAATGCAAGTACAGCCAGTCACAGAAACTTGCAAAATAAAATGCATATAACAGGTGTTAAGGATGTTACAGCTTACAGAATGTTTTTTTTGTGATTTTTTTTTTTTATTTTCACCACTGATGTGTTTAATTCACATCCCTCTTCTTTATTTCAGTCCATTTTCACTTTTGCTGCTTCAACCTCTAACAGTCTCTCTGCACTATTTATGTGAAAAGCTCTTTGCATTTTTATTTCAGATCCTCTCCTATTGCAGTTCATGAAGTCTTTCAACAGTAGGCTGTTAATCCTTTTCAGATTAATATGATTTCAGTGATAATCCTTTCATTTGTTGAATTTTTAAGACATATAATCATTAAAGAAAGTGCCAGACAGATTTTCCATTAAAGCAGTTCTAAGCAGGTGGTATTTCTTTAATGTATGTCGGTAGCACTTTATGTTGCCCATTTATAAAATTAAATTTGCAGATGAAGAGAATAAGTCTAGAGTTAGTTATTGGTCTTTTCCCTTTGGTATTACAGTTCAAACCCAGTCAAGAAAAAAGTATTCAGGAGTTTGCAGAAAAAACAGGGTAAGAATATCTGTGTGAATGCTCTTTTCCCAACTCCATTGCTACTTTTCATTGGGAGTAAGGGTCAGGTTAGGTTCTGTCTTCATACTGAAAGCATTAAGTTAAATACATGTAGAAAAAAGTATAATTTAAATGGGAACTTTGCCTTCAGGTAAGCCATAGGATGTAAATGATATGTAGGAGTTATTCCAACTCTGTGTACAAGGCTAATTCTTATCTTCATTAAAGTTTAGCTTATGACTGAAATACTATTCCACAGATGGAATTGAAGTTTGTAATTATCTCTCAATAATAACACACATAAATCTTTTATCATTAGAGGCTTTTGATTTTCTGATGATTCCCAGCTCACTGTCCATGACTGTCCTTGTCAACCAAATTATTTATCCTATTTCTTTCCTTCTTTTTTCTCTTGTTTTCCCTTTCTTTTCTGCATACTGGTGAAACAATAGACAGGAAGAGTAGGCACAGGTATTAAAATGCAGTGATACTGAATAGTTTTGTATGCCCCATTTTAATTAATTTCTCAAAAGAAATGCTTCAAAGCTAGGAGGCAAACAACAGGAATGCTAGAGATCTGAAAAACATTCAAAGTTTATAAAAACCCCAGTTTAAACAAATAGATAGAAGGTGTAGCCTGCCATAGTATAATGAATTTTTGCTTTTATATACTGAAAACTCAGAGATGCTTTAGTTAGGAGGGAAAGGAAGCAGACACCACAACACTTTAAGAAAATCAGGTCCTGAACTTGGCAAACCTTTAGCTGATTTTGTCACATATTTGCAGCTTTAAAATGATTTGGCCTTTGCAGCAGCCAAAATAAGTGTCCTTTAATCACTTCCAACCTATTAACAGATGGGCAAACAGCTTTTATAAATGGGGCATACAAAATACTCCAATATCAGCCAAAACTAATTAGTAGCATTATCTGAACTGAAATTTGTAAGTGATGGAATATACATCAATGCAGATAAATTGATAGAATTTCCTTTTCAAACATCACACTTGGTATTTGTTCTGCTTCAGTATATTCTAAAAACTTACTAAATAAAAAACATTTAGCTAACTGTTTAGGTAACTTCTTCCATTAAATCAACACATTTTCCCATAAAAGTTCTCATTAGAGATAGTGTAACTGAGAGAAATTACATTAAGCAAAAGGTAGTTTAGAATGTATTTTTTGTAGCATATAAGAGAAAGAGCAGTGTAACTTGAATACAACCTTAAAATTAATTAATCTTAAAGAACAGCACAAAATACTGATATCAGACATTATATATACAGCAGAGCATATTAAATATATCTTTGCACTGCACTATTAATCAAAATATGTAAATTGCATGAAATTAAATTGTGATATTATAATAAAAAAATTGCCCCATGTATAATTCAGTAGGAAGAGCCATTCAATGCATTCCCATCAGATCTGCAGCATGAATTTGATTTTACAAAGACATCTGTAGTGCAGACAGCTGCTGTACCTAAGTGAGGGTTTGATTGTACACTTGATCTTTCAAACAGGCACTTGTCCATATCTTTCATGCAATTTTTTTTCATCATGGATCTACAAAAGAATGTAATGGTAACTTAATCAGAACTGTTCTGAAACACATTTTCATTAAATAAAAGAAATAATTAAATGTGCTGATTTTCAGAAAACTTTCTCTGTCCAAGTACCCTGCCTTCCTTAAATAATCTACCCCTTCCTCAACTTACCTACTGACGAGGATTTTGTTTGAAGAGTCAGACTTTGAGCAGAATCTGAAATAAATCTAAAAAAAAAAATGTTACAATAATACTTCAAGATTTTCTTTTTCCAAGACGGCACAGTAGGTCCTGCCCTCCCAACACAAATAATTGCCTTGGATAAACTTTTTCTCAAATTTTGACAAAAAATAATCTGTAGAAATGTTGTGTATACACTCTATATATCCATGTTGATAATCAGTTAGGTAGTTCCCTTCTTGTCCACCTAACATGATGTTGGATTTTGAAGACACTGGGTTTGAGGAGTCCAGAGATGTAGTCCTTGAATGTCTCATGCTTGGCACATTCTCCTGTCTTAGAGCACATATGTATCACCTGGATCACCTCACTGGGCTTGTCTAGAAAGGACTGTGGTGATGGGTGTCCACTCAGGCTATTCCCTGTGCAACCTAGGAAATGACAATCTCTTTGAAACCCTACAGACAAAATAAGACACAATGTTCTTCTCTGATAGACTCCCTGGGGAAAATGGTAAATGCGCGGTCTCTGCAGATATGGAGATGAATGAAGCTGGTAGAGGGTTCAGCTCCTCGTTCAGTGAGAAAGGTTGGAGGGTCTGTCAGATTCTGAGGGAATTATGCAATTGTAGTCCCATATTGTGAGATTATATGGAATACCCGGAAGGATTTTTTAGCCAGTCGAGAGATCAAGATTGATGGAACAGATTTGTCTTTGTGGCATAGAGTGGAGTGATGAATAAGTGCAAATGGTATTTTTTTAATTATAAGGAGATGGTGTGATGAGAAATCCTGCAGGCTTTTGGTTACAAGGAGAAATTACTATAAAATGCCAGAAAATAATCAGTTTCAGATGAAGTTCATCATCTAGGTAATTTTCTTTTTAAAAACATATTATAACCTCAAAAACAAACAAACAAACAAATCTAAAAAAGACAACATTTTGATAAATACCCAGATCTCCATTTCTCAAGAATTTTACCTTACTAGCACCTTGCTGAATGAAGACAAGGCATAAAACCCCATTTTTCTCTTCATTCAAAGCTATCTCAAGCAGATCAGTTTAGTCTTGGCATGATCTGGATGTATTAAGTGAAATTGCGACTGACTTTATGCACATAGAAATACTCATGACCTTAAGTATAACATTACTATTTCTGTTCAGAATTGTATCTTCAGGACAAAAAGAAAACCTAAATGTTGATGGAAAATCCTCAGCTAAGGTTTAGTTTACATTTCTGCCAGTTACAGTGCTTGAAATGCAAAATATAACATTTTTTGTTATTTATCATATATATTGTGATCATTTCCTCAGCTGGGGCATAGTCAGGTAGTTACATAAGAGGACTGTAGAGATGAAAATTCAGAGACCTCTTTTCTACTGATTTCTTATCAAGATAAAATTGAGAGCTTTCAGAGTTTTAAAATTACTTTCAGTAATTTTACTGTAGCAAATACACATATATTCCAGGATATTGAATATCCTCACTTTTCTGGTATATCTGTTATCTTGTTTTGACAGGAAAATCTCCAATACAGCATTTCCTGCTGTGTTCTTATGAAAAGGATTGGTTTCAATACATTTCTCTTGTCTCCTAAAATCTTTCTTGTTTTTTTTTTTTTTTCTTGAGCGTGTGTGCAAAATTTCCTGGCAAGTTTAATGAATACACATTAATAAAATCCATGAAAGTTAGCATTCATAGGAAAGAGACTCTTAAAGCTTTCAATGTTTTCAGCAATACCTTGTATTACCAGTACAATTGTAAGAGCTGGCATGTAAAATATTTCTTTAGTCTTACTCAAGTTATAGTGTATTTGCACATGAAAATATGGCTTTTAATATTTTATAAAAAAAACAAAAACCAAACTAAACAAAACCAAATGTGTACAGTTGAATAAGAATTCACTATGTTAACAATTTTGAAAATATCTTAATCCTTATATTTTGCAAAACCATGGGCATTGTGCAGATCTACCCAGCTGCAGCAGAACACTTGGCAAGAAAATTTGGATGCTAATTCTGTAATTGTAGATGGTAAATGACCAAGAGTTCCTTTCCAATCTTTTGAAGCTATTCATGTAAATAAGAGGATTCTACGTGATTCAGTAATTACTTTAGGTGCACATTGCAATTTGCCTTCTAGAATTTTTATCTGTAGTCCACCAAACTGGAAAAATGAAACTTTTGTCCTTTAACTTCTAGTGACAAACACCTTGACCTTCACAAGAAAAATGTAACTCACTTGGAAGTCTTTGCAGCTTCTTGACATAGTAGAAAGCATCCTAGCAATGGAGAAGTACTTAAAACTGTTGTTTGCACTCAAAGAGATATGAGAAGGTGGTCTGAATGCAGTGCACTCAAGACATTAAGGTCAAGGTATTATTTTGATTGTTTAATTCATTCAGCACTTATATTTTAGTAGTGTCAGAATTCTTGATTACAGTTATTTTGCTATTAAAAATCCTTATATTCAGTTAGTCTGACTGTCATGGTTGTTCTGCATCTTCAAGTTTAGGGAGAATTCAGTGAGACTGAGTGCTGAACTTGTGCCCATTCCCATCCCTTCATCTCCAGAAAGCTCGGTATCGATTTTTAGAGGAGAATGCCCCATGTGATGCTCAATCCCTCTGCCTCTAGAGATTCGTGGTATGCCTGTGTGTTGTACTGTTAATGCTGGGGCTTGCAACTTTTCAGGTAGAGAAACAGCCTGTAACTAACAGAATGTTTATTGCACTCTTCTTCTCCTACTTTGTTTTACATCTCAATTGCTAAAAAAAATCATGTATTTGATAGAATAGAAATATATAAGTAGAGACATGGGCTGCTTCTCCTGATACATAAGCAGAGAAGTGTTAAAAGAAGAGGAAATAGTTGACTGATACCAAACCTGCTTGTTCTTTAGTTCCAAGTGCTCTGCTCACTCCCATCTGTGTTCTTCTGAATGTTTTTGTTTGCATAGTCCTTATCACCCCAAGGATTGTATGACGATACTAAGGAAAATAAAAAAAGTTAAGACTGCAAAGTTTAATCTAAACTTCCTTTTTGTCTCATCCATTGCCCTTCAAATTCCTCGTCCAGAATAAGAGGTGACCATCTCATCACAGAATATGAGCAAGATTAGTCAAGTGTACACTAGAAAACAGCTTCCCTCATGGGAAAAAAGTGAGAGAAAGACAATTGGTGAGTATTCATCCATACATCCAAATACAATAGAGTTTGGACAACACAATAAGTTGGACTTAGGTAAACATTTTTTCACACCTCAGAGTTAGAAATTCACTGAATATTTTTTATCTTCTTCTTTAAAGTGACATTTCAGGGAACTAGAAATGTACCACCCATTAAATAAGATGTTGCAGCTCAGTGTCTCTTTTTTTTTTCCCTGTCTTTTCTTTATGGTCTTCAAAAATTAGAATACAAACTCTGCCTTAGAAGGCAGATCCTGTTTTTATGAAATGTTAAAGTGACACCGCTTTTCTCTGCTTTGAAGACAGAAAGAAACATGTTATAGATGCTCATGCACAACATGGAGTATAATATGTAGTGGTGTTAACCCTTACAGGCAGTCTGATGGTTTTGTTAGTCAACAGTACATCAGCTGGACTCACATTCTCTGTCTCTCAGGGAGAAAGATTTGCAGAATCTCACCAATTCTGCAAAAATCTGTGAGTGAGAAGTAGATTACCTGAAATGCTTTGTGGACGTGAAGGTATAGGAGACTGTGAAACATTTTTTATTTTTATTTTGTACTTTTCCTGAGTAGTAGAAAATAAATCATACAACACCTAATCTCTGAGTTAGTCTCCTTGGCTGAAGCTATATTATTTAATATATTAAATTTCTCAAGAAAATGATTGACAGCCTATTTTTATGTGTTCTCCTTTGGTTTCTTTTTAACTAGTTGTGGCAAAGCATTTATGGGCATTTCCATTACAGTAATATTGGGGAAAATTTCTTCTACTCTGAATTTTCCTCTTGCCTTTGACCTTAGGTCAAAGGAGTTTCATATACTGATTTAGGTTGAGTGTATCTACCAGGTAAAAAAAGAGCACTAACCACTATAGTTTTTTACTTTCCTCCACCTCTTTCTACCAGCTCTGCTGACCATCACCTTTTCATATTGAGAGGTTCTAATATGAGAAAGAGATGTGTTTCAGCACAGCTGTTCTCCTTTTCATCAGCAAGGAAAATGCATGACTTTCCCTTCAGTGCAGGAATAAGTCAGGAGCAAAGTACCCCATCATGTAACCTGTGCACAGGCCTATGTTTTCATACAAAGCATTTCAAGCATGCTAACTTGGTTTTGAAGAAGTATTTCTAAAAAATGAGAAAATATTTCTGAAGAAAATATTTCTAAAAAAAACCCTGCAATACCTAATACCTTATTGTAAAGATATAGCTGACAAAAACTTTTCTTTTTCAGTTTGTGAAATCATGTTTTCCTAGGGAGAATTTGACAAAAAGATGGAAAGAAATGATCTGTCTGAAGTTTTGATATATTGTGGATACTCAATACTTCCTAGTGGAATTCAGTATGTCCTCCAGCTGGCCTTTCAGGTAAGTGGTTTCTTGTAAATTCTTTACAATGGTACAAAATTTCACCTGCAGGTGCTGCAGGCTTTGTGCTTTTTGCTTATTTGTTTGTTTGGTTTTTTCTCTTTTCCTTGCATGAATAGGAAACTACTATTCTTAGAAGTATAGTCAGGACAAACCTTACCTGATGTTGATGATCCCTTTCAAAATTGAGCATTTTATTTTTATACTTGAAATAAAGTACATATTTTCAGAATTTCACTGTGTTGGTCTAAGAATGCTGGAATATAATCCCATACTTTTAAAATATCCTTAAGAGGGTGCAGAGCAATTTTGTGGCAGGTCTGCACTTCCAGATGTCTCCAGGCAAACATTGACCCCTTTGTACACTCAGTGGCGTTGTGGTGTTTGCCTTCCAACACCCTCGAATGGCTCAGTGCAGGGAACTTTTGGAAACATTCAGAGATGAAAATGTTCTTAGATGACTGAAAATAAAACAGGATGTGGGAGATGCCACTGGCAGCTTTTTCAGCCCCCTTTTGGGTTGCAGGGACATGTGCAGGTGTTGTGAACCAAAGCCAATCTAAACATGAGTTGTCCTAACTTTGACAGTCACAATTGGGGGATTCTTGTGGACGGTGTTCTTCTTTGGAGGTTATGATTAATTTTATGTATTAGCAGCTCCAAAGAATGCTTTTAAAATCCAACTTTATTTAGTGAGAGAAACCCACATGTAATTGATACTTCTGGCCAGTTTAAAGACCTACATGTGGTTTCTCTTGACCACAATTTTTTCATGTCTTGTCCCAGAGGACTTCTTTGCAAGCTGCATCTTTGAGAAGGTGGTCTCTTTGAGTGTCTGACCACATATGGGACTTGCTTTCCAATGTTGGTTCCTCATAAATGCCATCAATTTTTCAAGGAAAATCATCTATCACGTGTCATTTAGGTCACATTCCTAAGACAGTGTGTATAAGACCAGGTATTTTTAGTCCTTTGCTCAATCCCCATCACTATGGTAACAGGAGATTTTGTGACTGTGAGACAGATTTTTTTTCTTATATCCTAGATTTGGAAGACTATTGCTACTTTTCACCGTGTTCACAGACACACCAAGAAAGGTTCATGCTTCCCTAGTCATTATTTAATTTATTTAAAGCCTTTTAAGTGTGAAGTGTTATCAAGACTTGTTCGGCCATTTGAGGCAGTGTAGGCTTCTAATGCATTTTGATTTTAAAACTCTTCTGAATTGTGAACATGTAAATGATGAATAATTGCTAAAACATGGAGATGTGCCTGAGTCTAAAGGGCACCCATAAAGTGATTTTTAACATGGAAGCATTTTGAATAAATTCCACTTATCTGCAAAGTGCCTCTTTTCCTCAATTTTATAATATAGATGTCATTATTTCTGAAGACAAGTTATGAGCAGAGCGAAACCTTGCTAAATTGCTTGGGAGAGACACTGCAACTGGTTGGATGTTTGGATTCCCTGAATACTGATTTGATGCAACCATATTCTGATGCAAAAGTATTTCATAGCATCAGTCTGCCTATTCAGGAGTGGAAGGATGAGAGAGAAGAGGGGCTCTATCTGTCTAGGCAGAATGGTGGATAGTTATTAAACTTGATCAGGTTAACATTGCCTCCTGCATGGCCATGGACTGATCTATGGAAGATTAGAACAGGAAAAGGGAGCTTGTGGCTATTTAATCTGAGCATAGGTCAAAGGAAATTCAGATCTCTTGAAAATTTTCCCATCTCATTTTGCTCTGACTAGTTTTGCTGTTGTTGGATTTTTTTATTTGTTTTTTTTTAAATTGAAGGTAGACAATACTGAAAAAGCAGTGCCCAGATGTTAAATGTCCCATTGATTCTTCATTTTCAATCATTAATGAATACTGTCTTTGGCTAACAATAATTTAGACAGGAAAATCTTGAAGATTTTTAATTTTACATATTCTCTTGTGAGTTTAAATTACCATAAGTACCATTCATAACTACTGAAGGATCTGCTTATTTTTTGTTAAGGTTAGTCACCAAAGGTAGTAAAATTACCAGAATAAAGCAAAAAGTATTGGTAGCAAAATACTGATGTTCATTATTAAATACCAAAAATCTTATTGTCAAAATAAGAAAGAAGGCTATACATTATAAAATACTGTGAAATGTGCATGAGAAAAAATAGGTGGACTGGGGGGAAAAAAAAGAGAATATATGATGCTGTACTCAACACGCTGTTTTGAGTCTCCGTATTTGGACAAGCAGAACTGCTACAATAATTTGACCAAAACAGACTATAGCAATGACACTGTCAGGAACTGAAGAGGAGAATGATACTCAGGAGTCCTGAAAGGAGGCTTGTACAGACAAACATATTTGTGATTTCCTTATGGAATCTGCTTTTCAGCTTCTGGGAAACCAAGGGAGCTTCCTTTAGGTCAGATGAACATAACCACAGGTGATTCTCTGGATGTATCTGTACATATCCTGCTGCCCAGAGTGTAAGGGAAAATCAGTGACCGTGTTACTACCTAACACATTGGTGGCTGAGGAAATAATTGAATGAGTTTCCACCAGTGGTGAGGTTTAGCTGCTGGCTTCATGAAAAAGCCAATTAAAATTAAGGTTGTAGTGCAGTGATTTTGAGATTTCATACACAAGTAATCATGCCATTTCATCATATTTCAAGCCAATTTGTGCTGTTACACCATTCTGTTGCTGAAAATGCCATGCACTAGGCAGTCAGAAGAAAGCTTCAGTGCAACACTGATATATTTTGAATATAATAGGAAAAATAGAGATAGTGAACTAATCAATTTTGGCCAAATTCTTTGAAGCATCCATTGTCAGGGAAAATATTTCTTTAAATGTTGTTTTTTTTTTAAAGCGGTGGTGTAGCCTATGTTTAAACACATCTTTTTTTTCCCCCTGGTTGATTCAAAGTGCTGCATGTTCTATTGAGGTAAACCTTTCCATTGAATTCAGAGGAACTGTGCATGCCTGGAGGTTAGGTATTGGAAGTGCTAGTTATTTTGCTTCTATATTTGCTGAAGAGTACAGCCCTAATATCTTGGTATTTGCTGTATTCTGCAGTCAATGAAATTACTGCTATTGATGATTGGGGAAATAGTTGTAGCTGTTTATATGTTGTGAAGGCAAACTGTTCACAGTTGCAGCATCCTGATGATTAGATTATTTTCAAATAACATGTAAACACAGTAAGGATTTTCTCTGCAATTGGCCCTTCCGAGTTGCCTCTACTGAAATCCATATTTTTTTCATCTTTGTGCTTGTGATCTTGATAACTAGTCCTGTATTTACACAAAATATTTTGTATTTAGGCAAAGAATATGCAAAATTGCATTGAATTTGAATCATTGCCTCTAAGCCATCTCAACTTATATTGGCCTTGCCTCATTGTAGTTTTCCCTGTATTTTCAGGGAGGCAGTAAAACATCTCTTCGTTTAAGCACAGAAGTGCCTAGATTTTTCATTTATTTAAATTTTCACACATATTAGTTGGAGGCAAGGTTTCTATGGGAGGTTTTAGGTTGCAGACTGCTCTGGCTTGAACTAAAAAAAAACAAAACAAATGAGAGTGCAAAACAATGTTCTCTAAGAGACATCTCAAAGCAATGCATCCTCATTAAAGTCAATGCCAATTCCCTCTCAAGCTGCAGACAGCCTGGAGAGACGCAGGAGGTTGCTGGGATTTGTTTCTTTGCATGAAGTTAACAGAGGATATTGGAGCAGCCCTTTGCTGCAATCTGTGGTCAGGGCTTGACTCATGCTGAACCTTCAGCAGTTTTCAGTTCCACTGACAATCCCATGATAACTGGTGCTTGTTGCTGGGACTTTTGGAAAGCTCTCATGGTTTTGGAGGGTCAGCTCAGAAGTGGCCCTGTCTGACTGCAGCTCTCACCAATGCACCCTGTGGTGCTCAGTTCTTCCTTACTGTGGTTTACATGTGTAACTATGCATAAATGGTTAAATAAACACCCAACAGTAATTTCTGTTGCAGTCATGCCAGAAAAGCCTTATTTATAGAGCAGGACCCCTTTGTGTTGAGTACCCGGCACATTCTGAAGAAAAATATGCTTCCTGAATCACTAGCCAAAAATTGCCTCCTAAAACTGTTTATTTTTCATTAAACAAAATCTTGAAGGACAAGCAGCAGAAAGCTGTGCATACTGTAGTAGGAGCAAAGGTGTAATAGCTCTCATGCATCTGGCAGAACACAATACTCAGGAGTTTCTCCCTCTGTACTGTTGTTTAATAATGTTCTCCACACCTATACAGTAATGAGCCCTGAGGGAGAAGAAGGTTATCCTTATGACCATTTAAGCCAAATACAACATCAAGAAATTTAAATTCCACTATGTAAGAACTCTGCAAGAGAGCTAGTGATAATGAATAGATGCATTAATAAAATGTCTTAATAGAGCTACTGTAAAGCTATGCATTTCTTTCATAATGGTTTCTGGATCAAGGCTAAATGCAAATCTATCTAATGATTCCTTCAGGTCTTTAAGACTGTGGGTCATTCACTGTCAACTGCAGCAAAAAGAAATAACATACACAGAGTATCCCCTTCTCCTTGACTGCTGATCTTCTCCCAAAAGAATTACAGATTAATCTGGGTTTAAAAGGTTAAAGAACTCCCACAACATCTGGAATATTTGTCAACAAGCATGCAAGAATCCCTGCTGGATGCAAAAGCTATCTAATCAATGTTTGTTCTAACCTTCCACATATATACAAAGAAAAGCCTGTGTTTCTCTTTTTGTTGTTTCCTTTTTAAAACAAGATAGAATTCATGCTTAAATACTTAATTTGCTTGAGTATTTTGCTGTAGCTTATGATCACTATGCTTCTCCTGGGGGTGGCAAATAGAAACAGAAAATGTAATTTAGGTTACCCACACAGGCTACAGTACCCTAGTCCAGCCACCAACCCTGCTTTAAACATGGCTAAAATGTTTTTTTCTTTTTGACAGTAGTAATATTCCAAAGCATCATTATGGCTTTATTTATAATATTCTAAAGCATCAATATGGCTTTATTAAGATGTTTTGATAATAAGTTGAGAACTAAACAAAACAAATATCCTACTTTGTTGATGAAGAATGTTTTTTTCAGGTCTGTTCATATTCTGTATCACATTTAGAATCAATCTAAAAATCTACATAAGAACAACCACCTGAAAAGTAAAATTCCTTAAAATTCTCATTTGCTACAATGTCTATAGATCAGTTGACAACACTAGAACTAATAGTGTGCTGACACTGCTGCCTGTGATCCAGTCATCCAGACTGATGCTGTCTTTTTTTTTTTTTTTCATTCTCCTACGCTGTCTCTTCCTGCTATACCTAACCTGGGAAATCTTGGACTGGCTTTTTGTTCCAACTGTGTTAGAATCTGGCACTGGGGGGTCTCATTCTGTGCCTAGGGCTCCTGAGCATTATCCTTACACTTATGTATTGTACAAATAATGGTGCTGTGTCAAATCTGCTGTAAAGAAAGATGGGGAATGTTTAAATTTAAAGGATGGATCCTCTCTACACATATACGTAGGATATATACCTTTGCATTTGACTAGTTTTCTATGTCACTGCATCTCCCTTCCTCCAAACACAAGAAGGATGATTCCTATCACAGAGACCCCAGTGGCAGGTTGTGAGTGGGAAGCACAGCAGGCTTCCAGTACTTATTTATCAGCGTATGGCCAGTAGTGGAAACAGAGCAGTTTTCTTCTGGGACCATCTGACTGAATATCAGGGGGAAGGGACCTTTCTTGGAACAACATTTTCATTGGAAGGGATTATCTCAAATCTGTGGGGTGCAACCCCCTTACTGAAGCTTAGGATGGTTTTTTTTCCTCCTCTCTCCAATGGTACCATTTAGATCACTGCAACAGGGGGGCTTGAGGAAATTTCCTGTCTTGTCCTTTAGCCCTTTTGACTTTCCCATGCCCAGAAGAAGATTTCTCATTGCAACCTTTCAGCACTTGAGGAGGTCTACAAGAGAGATGGGGATAAACTTTCTACTGGGCCTATTGTGACAGGACAAGAACTAGTGGTTTCAAACTGAAAGAGGGTCAATTTATATTAAATACAAGGAAGAAGCTCTTTTTACAATGAGGGTGGTGAAACACTGGAATGGGTTGCCCAGTGAGGGGGTGGAAACCTCATCCCTGGAAATATCCAAGATCAGGTTGGTAAGAAAGCTACATGACTTGATCCAGTTGAAGATGTCCCTTTAAAGGTCCCTTCCAACCCAAACCATTCCACCAGTCTATGACCTACCATGCTACATCCTTTTCCACCTGGCAGTTTGTGTTTTCATTAATGTCACTACAGGCAATTTGTATTTTTATATAAGCATTAGTGTCTCAGTTTGCTAATATATTTCATGCAATAGTAAGTGCAATTCATCCCCTTGATATAATGCACACATCTTAACAGCTTTTTAAAGGCACAAGTAAATTAGCATATGTGCATTACTGAAATGGTTAACAAATAACTATAATTCTGCTTTGTGTATTTTGCATTTGTATTCCACTTGTGTCTTAATGGCACTGGCTTTTTAAACTTGTTTTAATGTAGTTTTTGACTTTAGTCCCTGAATTGGAGGAATTGCTCTTTAGGGCTCACCAGAGCTGATAGAACAAGTTCATCACTTCACATACTTGAATAGCAGTATATCAGTTAAAACACCTCAGGATGACACTTGTTCTTTTTGCAGTTGTGTTGTTGACTGTTCTTCTGATGGTTGTTCTCTATAGCACAAATCTTTCCTGCTTCCTAGAAGATTTTCCCCATTTTTGAACATTTTATTGTTTCTTTCCAAGCCTACTACTTTGAATTTGTCTTTATTGAATTTCTTCTTATTGACTTTGGGCCATTTTTCCAATTTATCAGGACAATTTTGAGTTTGACTGCTGTCTTGTAAAGTGCTTGTAAGTGCTTCCAGCGTGGTGTCACCTACAAGCTGTATAAAGTGACTTCTCCATTCCATTATCTTAGTAGTCATTAATGAAAATATTGAAGAGAGCTGGACTTAGGACAGACCTCTCTGAGACCTCCCTTTATATTTCACGTCAGTTTTGACAGGAATGAATTTATCTACCCTTTAAGTAGGATATTTGATCCATAGTAAGAAAAAATGAGTCAGCAGAAAATATGAGCCTAAAGATTCAGTAGCTGTTAAGAGATTCACAAATTCCAGAGTAGAATAGCAACACGTGGGAGCAATTTATTGCTACAAATATGTCTTTTACATGTTTCAAGAAGATTTATTCTTCAGTAGTACATGGAAAGATTTATCATTGCAGTATTTTTGGTCAGAAAGATATATATTAGGTTTTAAAAGTTTGAAGAACTTGCTGGCTGCAGAGGGATGGACCATACAAATTGATTCAACTACCACACCTATTAAAATATATATTTTCATACTTATACTTTGTGTTTCAGTACATGCACAGTACAGTGCATCTTCACAGGTGCATGGATACATATTTCTAGTACACATAGAATATACAAATGGAAAATTTGCATAATATATCTTGAAATTAAAAAAAAAAAATCTAGTATAAGAAATCCCTTGTTACACAGCAGGAAATGCGAATAATCACAAGTACCCATACTTAAAGGTGTCTTGACAGGGCAATAAATGAAAAGCATTAAAACATCTTCTTGATAACTACAAAGAGAGGATCATTCTAGCATCCAGTTTATGTATTAATCTATGGATATATAGTGTCATCTCTTTTGCAGCAATTTTTAGCTATACTTAGAAAGTGCAATGATATTTCCTCTACTGCTCTGTTGTAGACAAGTATATATTATTCTAATTTCTTAAATGGAGAAATAAAGAACAGATGAAGTTATTTGAAGCTATTTGATTGTATGCTGTGTCAGTGCTAGAAATTTAGGCTGAATTATTTAAAATTCACTTCAAACTAGTTCTTATGCCCATACTGAACAAATGGGTGCTTTCTAAAGGGCAGCTGAATTTTTTAATCTGTCTTTTACATGTTTGTTCACATATGCACTCATGCTTAGTCCTTTCCTCCAGGAACTTACCCAGCACAAATGTTCTCAACTTCTTGCTGCCTCTTGAGCCAGAGATTACTAAAAAAAAAAAAAAATCCTTGAATTCTTTCTTGCCATAGACTATATGTACAAGAGATTGATTGATATAAGAGGGTTTTTCAATAAAAACTGAACTTGCTTTTTCTGAAGCAAAATATTTGCCAAGGTAGAGAATTTACCTAAATTCTTTAATAGAATACTAAAATCTTAACATTGGTGGGATTTTTCCCATTAGGTTTTGATAATTTGACACATTTTAGGCAAATTACACTCTATCAATAATAAAACATTCAACTTTTATATTTAACTTTTGTCATAGTTACAAAAGCAGGAGCACAGGATTTTTGCCCCATTAAAATTACTTTGCTGATTATGTTATTATACATATTTCTTTTTCAGTTGAAAAAGTAGCAAAAAAGCATCTTCATTTTGCAAAATGGAAAAACTAATATTTGTAGTGAAATGTTTTTAACTGTGAAATTTGTCTATACAACTTTATATTTAAAATAACAGTTTTGTTATATGCTGTTGTCTTGACAGTTTGTTTGCAATAATTTCTTACCTTTCCACTTACTTCAGCAAAGGGAATCTTTGCTTTATGCTGCTACCTAAGTTATTTGAGTAACTTTTTGTTATTTTAAATGTCCTGTCACCTGTTCATTTAATCGAACTGATGCCTTAGAAAGGCTGACCTGGAACAGAGACCAGACAGAGCCAAAGGATAAAGTAGGTATTTATCAAAAGGCCTCAATGGGAACACCTGGGCATCACAACAGCCCAGCTGGATTAAACCCAAGATGCACCAAAATGGTCACAAAATGGACAACCAATCACAAGTTCCCACACTTCTGTGTTTTGGTCCATTAGCATATTGGAGTTAATTGTCCAATTATGGCTTCAGGTTATGAAGCTCCATCCTCCTTGTTTTTCCTTCTCACTTCACCATGTTTATGCTCTTGGGCCTGAAATTCGTATTGGTTGTCCTTAGTCCCAAACTCGAAAAGGAATTGTTTTGTCTACCTCTGTGAAGATCTTAGTAGCACTCAATATGAAACCCAGGACCACACACTAAAACAGCACATGATCTAAAAAATATAAAAGCTAAAACTTAAGGCATCAAATTGCTACATTTAAAGTTCTCTTAAATATATAACAAAAAATTAATAATGTGATTTACATATTTTTGCTTCCTTGCTCTTTGTACAACAGCATCCTATAAAGCCACTAATCCACCCTTCAAAAATAAAGCAAAAAAATCCCTCAACTCATATAGAAAATTTATGTGCAAAGTCATTGAATCAACCATTTGTGATATCAACAATTGATTTCTATATAAACCATTTCCTTTAAGCTGATATCCAGAAGAATATTTTATAGGCTAAGATTCTGCTCCTTTCACCCCTGATTTAAAAATGATACAGAAACAAAAACACCTAATTAGAGTGCCCTATAATTATATGAATTCTACCATTTCAGCATTCTGTGTATCAAGACCTATCACAAGCTTTTCTTCCCTTTGGATTATGATCTTTTTGCATTCTGTTGTAGTAACTCTATACCAAGAAGTTTTATCCAACATAGTGAGTAATAATTTCTTTTTTCTCTGAATTATCTTTTGCGTTCTACTCAGCAGTATTGAATACTTTTCTTGTTATCAACTGTTATACCTGCTTGATCAAAATAAACGTATAATATTGTCTTTATAATTATCCCAGAGAATTACCAGTCCTTCTTCTGGTGTGGGATTTAACCATCAGTGTTTGTGTTTCTCCGAAAGAAAGCAGACTTGTCTATCAGTTTTGATGATGAATAACTCCTAGGTTTTCTATTGTTTGTTTTGCTGGGATTACAGTGGTCTCAGTTCTGCTATTCTATCTGAAACTAATTTTTAGTGTATTATTGCTAATTTTCTGTGTCACCCAGCACGAAGGGGACATCTCTCATTGTGACCATCATTGCTGGAATTTTCTCCTCTGGGTCATTGATTACTATTCTAATTCCTTTAAATTGTACTGGAAGTTGCATATCTGTGGTAATTTCTTTTGAATCTATTTACAGCTGCACCCTGAGCATTGAATGCCTTTGTGATAGCCATCCAGCCTCTTGAAACAAAGTCTCTAGAACAGATGTGGAGGATAAGATCCAAGATGTCTCTCTGCTGTAGCTCAAGATGGCATCTAATGACTCTCTGGATGGTAGATGACTGTAGAATATCCATCAATAGTCTTTTGCTATTTCAGATAACACATGACACAGACTCTGTGATCGGAAGTTTAAAAAATGAGGTTTTTTATTAGGTATGGTTCTCTCTTATATACAATTTTACACAGACCAATTGTGATTGGTGAATCACAATCTTCAATTGCATTGGTGTCAAACCACAAGGACATCAAGAAGTCCCTCCTGTCAGAAGGAATGAACAACATAAATATTATTGCAAAACCATTCCATCATGTTTATCACACTTCCCTGGAAAAAAACATCAGAGAACCAAAACATCAGGCCTGAAACCAGACTACAGTAGCCTACATTCTCTTAAAGAAAGTCACCAATGCTGTAGGCTAGAAATTGCAGTTAATATATTTTTGCCACTTAAAAAGCCGTGGAAAATGGTGGGTTTTATATCAATAAACGTTTCTCGTTAAAGAGAAAATGCTATTTCCTTTATCCTAGTTATCCTAGTTTCTTATCCAAGAACATGCATTAATTGCTGTAGTTCTTTTGTTAGAAAATATTCCAGACTAAATGATTAAGTCCCAAATAGATATTTCCTTTGAAATGTTATTGTCTTCTAAATTTAAAGACAAGCCCTTGCTTGTAGCATTTAAATCAGAGGCCCGTGACATCAATAGAAAAACTGATTTGAATTAAGCTCATCACTGCAAATAATTGTCTTAGTCATAGGATTAGACACATGAGAGCAACTTTCATTTAAGTGTTGGCTTAATGATGTCACACTGAGTTAAATATTTGTGTGAAAGTAATTAAATAATGACTTAAGTCGCTTATATCCCTGTTTTGAAACAGTTCATGATTGAACCTCTGTGAAAATCAAGTTGAAAGTTTTAGGCTAACAAAATGAATATAGTTACTAAATCTGCTTTTGCACTTTGGTTTTTCCAGTAGTGGAAGGCGATATCTATGTAACAGAAAGGGTCTAGGTAAAACTCTAATTATTTGAAATTAAATGTTTTAATAATATCTGTATCCCGGCAAAAAAAAAAAAAAAAAGGACCATGTGCATTACACAGATTCACTTATGCTCCACTCCATTCAATTTTGTAGAAAAAAAATTCAGTTAAGTACCTGGAAAATTCTTGTATCTTATGAAGTTTTATCTTTTCCATTCATATTTCTAAGTCAAAGAGAAAACTGGTGATCTATAATGAGAAAGTATTTTGGCAATATTCTGTTTTATTGATGGTTTGAGCACTGCTTCTTCCAAAACTCTGTAAAAACACTGGGGGGAAAAAAACAGTGCTATTACATTGGTTCTTCCTTTCCCTTGAATATGGAGTATTTTGAGAAATGCATCATGCAAAGGAAATCTGCAGCTACATTTTCTGGTTTTAAATATATTTTCCGTGATATGTTAACATAATAGATCATGAAATGTACTGGCCACAGATATAATTATAGAAATGACAGGGAAAGGGTAAAAATGTAGAAAATGGAGATAACTACCCAAAATTGTCTGAATAGGAGTCCTAGTAAGTAAATAGATTTTGTGGTACAAGATGTGCAAAAGTTCAATTTGAAACAATATGAAATTCATTTATTCTTTCGAGTTCAGCCTACATATAATTAAAACTTCCCAAACACTATTACTTGCAGGAAATCTCATTCAAATAGTGAAAAAATTTGGCATAGAACTTATCTTCTGACAGTTTCAGCTGTAGAAATTTCTCTAAGTTTAGGGGATCACTCTTCATAACCTTGGGTCTGTCAAATGCAAACATGCATTTATTTACAGTTTCTCTTCAGATTTCACCGTAGCCTAAACAAAGTTGAAGGCACACAGTTATCTTTCCTCCCCAAAAATACCAGTCATGTATATCTCACTTAGGATGTGGTAGAGCAAGCACACAGAATTTTCATACTTTTTTTCTAGGTGGTGTGACTCCTCCTTCCCTCCAAATGAACATAAAGTTTAGGTAGATAACTGCTTAGAAGGTTACAAAAGGTAATGGAACATGGTACTTTGTGGATAAACTGAGATGGAATAAAATGTGTAATAGCTGTTTCCCCGACAGAGCATTTGTCTATCGGCTTAGGAGGGGCAGCTCATCTTTGTTTCCCCTTTCCCCCTTCTTTAAATTGTGATATCTCCTAGAAAGAATACACTCCAGCTTGCACAGTTTTCAAAATACTATGCACTATATTATATTAATGCTATGCACTATATTTATATTAACTATAAATATGTAGAAATGGCTAATTTTTGAAAGCTGTTCAATCTTTCAGGCTTTCAAAATGCCCTTTGTACACTATGGTGAGGTTTGGACAGTTTTACTGCACATTAAATACAAAGCCATATTTTAAGATGTATGCCAGGGCCAGCATCAGACCTTCCTGACTTCAAAAACTATGTCAAAGTTCTCATTAACTGGTAGTGCATGATTAGGGAATAGCATGGGAGACTTGGAGTCGACTCCCCTATGTCATCTATGTGTTCCCCATCACCCTGCTGTCAGTTAATTTTACATGGGAGATGAGGTCAATATATATGAAGTAACAGCTGAAACTTTGAAATTCTGGTGTCTTTTGTTGGTTCGTGTCACAACCTGAGTGTTATTTAAACATCTATTTTTTCACATTTAATACTGGGTAATACTCTAGAGGCCTCTATAAAACAGCTAATGTTCCCTTTGGCATCGAAATCCACTTACCTTAACTGACTTCTGTTATACTTCAACCTGATTCTCAGAGTCACAATGGTAATATTCATTTTAATGTCCCAATAGACTCTTAGTATTCATCAAATATTTGATTTACATTTCTAATAAGGCTTATGGAATGCAGAGACATGAAACCCATATTCTGCCATGATTCTAACTACTGTCTCTTTCATTAACAGTACAAATTATTTCTCCAAAATAATTAAAATCTGTAATTGAATATACTAGAATAATTTTGGAAAATTAGTTTAATTATTCTAGTGCTTCTATTTGGAAAGATCACATAATTTATAATGAGAGAATAGGTAAATATGAATTTACTCTCACAGAGTCCTTTTGTTTATTCTTACCTTTAAAGAAAACATATGTACTTGAAATGCCTGCTAAACAACACAGTTACAACGTAGATGCTTTGTACTCCAGAATTCTACTGGAAAAAAGCTCAGTCTCAGAACTATTACAACAATTAATAAGCGTGTTTTCCCCTTCAGGAATTTGTTTGGTTTTTTTTTTTTTTTCTATATTCATCCTGCAATGTTAAACATATTCTTTACCTGAGCTGTCTGTTGCATATAATACAGCCTCCCAGTATATGAAGGGAGCCTGTAAGACAGATGGAGACTCCATTTGCAAGGGCAAGAAGTGACAGGACAAGGAGGAATGGTTTAAAACTGAGAGATATTAGGTTTAGCTTGGATATTAGGAAGAAATCATTTGCAGGGTAGGTGGTGAGGCTCTGGCACAGGCTCTCCAGAGTTGTGGATGCCCCATGTCTGGAAGCATTCAAGGCCAGGCTGGATGGGGCTTTGAGCAATCTGGTGTAGTGGGAGATGTCCCTGCCCATGGCAGGGGGGTAGGAACAAGATGATCTTTAAGGTCCCTTCCAACCCAAATCATTCAGTAATTCTGATTTAGGCACAGTAAAGCTGATTACAAAAATTAATCATGTATTCTAGATGAAGAATTATACACCAGAAATCACTACCCTGTGTATGCAAAAACAAGAGTGTGACTGCAATAGCTAGGGGATAAACTGGAATGGTTAAAAATTCCTGGCATACCCACACTTTTCCAAGTATACTGCTGTTATATAGGCAACTTCCAACTGTTGTTAGGGTTCATCAGTGGCTTCCCAGGCAAAAATGTAAGGAAGTTTGTGGTTCATCAGAGGCATGAACAAAAGGTCTGAAAACTGGCTGTAAACATCTGGACAGCATTTTCCAGCTGCTACTGTAACATACTGAGTTGTGGGACTGAATGACCTTTTGACCATTATAAACATACTGAAGATAATAGAAAAAATGTGGTAAAAGATGACCTGATCTAGAAAATTTGTAGGAAAGAGAACTGGATTGAAGGTTGCTCAGATTTCCCACTACCTCAGGAATCCCAGTAAGATCTTTGCCAAGATACCAGAAGGATTCTGTATAGGGACCTGATCCCAGAAATGGTTAGATATGAATTCTCTCACGGAGAATTGCACTGATATGGTGAGGGTAAGCACAGGGCACCTCTCATTCATAACCAGCACCAATTGCTGGGGTATTTTCAGTATGGGTTAGAGCAGTAGTTGGGACTTGTAAAATTTTAAGTGTCTTGTGTTTGTTACTTTAGGGACTGCTCTTGTTTTGTGCTGGAATTTAATGTGTAGCACTGCAGGGCTAGCTCTTCAACCAGGACAATGCCGCCATGTCAGCACACATATGGAACCTGGACTAATTAGCCTTGCTTAGAGACATGGCTAATTAGTCCAGACTTAACACCAATCTCATCATGTTTCTGGAAGCTGAGTTGGTAATGCTGCATGATGTATGTCAGCCTACTAATTCATTCATAGGTCTCTGTGGGCTCTCTGAGCAGACTGAGTCATCAGCTATGCCGTCAGCTGGCTCTCTTTTTGGGAGACCTTATGGCACAGAAGCTCTCAGGCTTTCACCAGCTTTAACCTCAAAGGACTGACAAAGGTGTCCCATGCATTTTCCTTATTCTAAATTTTGTTCCCATACTCAGTCTGCCAAGTTTTCTGTTCTTTAGTTCATGTCAGAGGCTTATTTGCTCATCCAGGCTTCGAGCTTTTTGTTCTTCTCCATCTTGCTGGCCCTGGAAGGTGGATCTTCAGTGTCAGAGTCCTCTTTCCAGTCCTGACAGGGCCCCAGGCTCAGGAGAGGCTCAGGCTCACCCCAGGGTGCTGGGGACTTTTTTCATTACTGCTCCCACCTTTCACACATTGGAGCAATGCTGAGGTCTGATTGCTGAATCACACAGCTGCCACAGGTGTCCTTTACGGCATTCTTCACCAAATATGTGTCAGGAAAAGTGGGGTCTTTTTGTCTAAAGGCGATTATTTCCTGCAGTAGTGATACAAGAAGAAAGGGGTAGAATCTGTTTGACTCCACCTCATTCCAGTCAGTTTCAAATCAATGGCTGGTATTTTGCCACCTAGCCATGCTCAGTTCATATTTGGCTCCTGCTAACCATGTGAAAACATTGCAGAGTGCGGCTCAGGAAGGACAAATAAAACTATGTGAAGGGAAGATGGAGTGCATGGCAGGAGAGGAATAATAGATTATTTCCTTGTATTTTGCCCTCCAAGTAAACAGCATTAACTGGTTGAATTGCTTGATAAACACTACTCTTTTCATCTGGTCTTATTCCATACATTTTACCAAAGTGAACAGTGATTAGTAATAATAAGTGAGATTTTAATAAATTTTATAAAAATTTGGTTCTGTGCAAAGCTTGCTGACTTAGCCCCAAAAGAACTATTGCAACAGCAGTGGATAGTCGCATTTTTTCCTGAAAGAAATACAAGGGTTCGGACAGCTGGGGCTGCATGTGTACATGGGGGGCAGAAAATTGCTTTTATTCTTGTCTTATTATTTAAAAAAGGAGATTATTGAGCAACCTGAGAACTCTTGGAGCTGTTTAGCACTTTCCCTGCTCATGCCAGAAAGAATCACACATTTACTGCTAATGAGCAGAATGCAGCTTTATGACTTTGTCTGAATATTTTCCCTGAGATGACTTCCTTTACCACTAAAATCATTGGCAGGGCCCCTCCTGTCGGTTTTAATGAGGAAGAATTGGACCTTTTATAAGCATCATGGTCACGTAAGCTTGGGGTTTGTTTTTTTAGCATCGTGCTTTTTAAGTGTTTTTAGTTACTGCCTGCAGTGTATACAGCTGTGAACTTGGATAATAAATAAGGATTATTTCTATGAAGAAACCTTTGGCAGCAATTTTTGCTTTGCTGAGGTAAGCTGTTAGTCATCTGCCACCAAAGGGTAATCAGCTAGATTTTAAATATTGCTGTGTCTTTCTACTTTTACTGTATTTTTGATTAGTCAATAAATACATGTTCAGTCTCTTTCCAAAGCCCAGCAATCAGTGTAGATGCAAGATACATTGCTGAAAAGGAACAAACCAACACCAGCTAATTGTAAAGCTTTTGACTGTTCTGAGAGAAGGTCTGGCTCACTTGGAAATTAGTGGAAGGTGGTAAAGCTTCATTATAAAAACATCACAACCAAAAAATAGTGTTGACAGGTGGTAAAGTACACTCTGGAGACTGAATAAACTTATTCATTGATGGTAAAAGTGAAGCCAGAGAAACTGCACTCCCTGATATGAAGGGTGAATTTGAGCTTTGGCACCCTGCAGGCAAATACATTTCAGATTCGAAAGCCTAAATTTAGGCTTTTAAACCCGTGTCTCAGAACATGGCAGGTTTTTAAAAGAGCTTAGTATGGAGTCAAGAAGAATATCTTGTATAACAAAATAAATATAGAAATAAGAGAGGAACCATGGTTTTCTATTCTTGCTTTTTATGAAATAATTCAGATCCAACCATCCTTGCCAACCTAACTCTCCCTCCTGATTCCCCGAACAAAAAACACTGTAAAAGTCTAAGTAGTGGTACTACTGAAATGTACTGTGTAATGTAATTTTTTGGCATACTGGGTAAATAAAAATGGCAGTGACCTGATATAGCTAGGAATCAACAGATATATCCTGTCTTCCAGGCAGAGGGTAAGGAAATTAGCTTCTTTGGGTTCTTACTTACCCTGCAAAAAAGGGAGAGTTATTAGTTGCATTACAGGCAAACTGGGTGTGAGCTGTATTCAATCATTGGGTATATTGCCAACAATACACCAAAAGACAAGTAGTGTTTTAGCTGTATCTAAAGAAACTTTCCTGATAAATAAGGAACATTGTGTATCAGCAGGTATTTTTCAGCATCTCTGTTATTTTTTGCCTCTGATATGGATACAGAGAAGGACGTGTGCCTTATGCAGATGACTTCTGGTTCAAATTTGGTTTGAATAAACCCCTACTTGGTATTTTAACTTGTAAAGCCTTGAGCTGATAGCGAAGGCTTGGGTTGCATAAATTTTCTTCATATCAATAAAGCAGTCCTTGCTCTAAAAGACTTCATTCCTTGGAGTAATCAAGATCTTATTTGTCATCATGTAGCAAAGTCTTTCTCTTTTGCACCCATCTCAGTGAGTGGAATTTTCAGTTAGAAGGTAAATGGATAACATAAAAACTGCTGTTACACAGAATAATCAGATTTGACTGTACATCCCTGAAAGATATGAAACTGTGAGCACTTTCAGGCCCATTGATAAAGCTGTCAAGGGAAACTGCTTGAACATTCCACTTCCCAGGTGTCAGTCAGGTGTGTAATGTAGGAATGCATGATTTTCCACTGTTGTATCTTCAACAGTGCATCAGCATTTATGTCCTACAACATGCCAAAGGATAGGATTGAAGGTTTCAAGTAGATCACAAATTTTTCTTTAGGTCTAATTTTGATTTTTCTTCAACTATGCCAGTTTTTAGGAGAAAGCTGTCCTTCAGCTCTTTGGGCTATATTCAGTCATTGGCTATATTTCAACAATACATCAAATGGATTGTGCAGTGTGAACATGCAAGATAAATTTATTAAGATTGTGCACTACAATGTTCATTATGCATATCCCCATTTATTCCTTGTCTTGGGATAAAGCAGTGCCTCAGAGGACTTTGCTAGTCAATGGTAGGTCAAACTGTGAATTCAAAATTATTGTACAAAAAAAAAAAAAAGGAAAATAAAAAAACATGCTATACTAGGCATTGCAGAGAAACAGAAACATGAGTAATTGTGATACATGGCAATAATCTGAGGAAAACTGAAGCACCTACAAAGCTGGAAAATGTTTTGCAGCCAGCCAGTGCTGAGCTGCCCTGAATGGCAGAAGAACACACAAATGGATTAGTTTACCATGAGGTCTGGGAAGCAGGGCATAGAAACAGAACTTTAGAGCCTTGGGAATTATGCTCAACTCTGCCACAGTCTTACTGGGCAACCTGAATAGCTGTTTCATATCTTTGTTTGTTTCCAACACTCAATTTTGGTTATTTCTGTCCTGATGTTGTAAGATGGATGGTGATGGGAAATCAGGGTTTGGACTGTAAATCCTCTGGGGCAGAGCACCATCCTGTGTACCTGTACAGTGCCTGGCACAATAGAGCCAGTATCTCTGTGGGGGACTGAAGGCATTACTGTAATAAAAGTATC
Source organism: Sitta europaea (assembly GCA_013400255.1). NCBI lineage: Eukaryota > Metazoa > Chordata > Aves > Passeriformes > Sittidae > Sitta > Sitta europaea. The sequence goes on from VXBS01005030.1 coordinate 102,575, forward strand.
AATATTTTAATCATCTGCCTTATTTCATCTCTTACCTCAGGGTTGTTTAGAGTAATTTGGACATTTGTTTCCTTTGCACATTTAAAATGGTCCCAGGGAGACTTCAGTGGATTGAGGTTCAGGGATCATGTGGACCTGATTATTCAAATTCCCTGCACCTGTGGGGGTTTCTTTTGATATTGCATGTTTCAAACTGAATACTCACTAAATACAATGAATTTAAAATATGGAAAAAAATGAATTAAATGAAAACATTAGAACTGCATCTAAGTTTGTAATCAGTATGATGTGGGGGATGGAAATGAATGTGGAACCCAGCTGAACAGTGTGTTGGCATAAGAACTCTTGACTTACAGCTGTTCCTTTGTTCTTTTTTGTTAGTTTTACAGCATTTTTTTTTCCAGAAAACCTTACTTTGCATGAAAGACAAATTCATATGAGAAGATTGTTTAGCTTGGTGCATCATAATTTAGACAGAGCAAATTGAAATCTGTTAAAGATGCACAGGATTCTGACGGAGTGGGCAGTTTAGGCTAATAGGTAATTTCTGTACAAAATTTAAAACTAGTATTTTCTAAAATGCAAAATTCAGCTTAGACATAAATATTCTCATTGTCTAGTAAGGCTAACAGGTCTTCAAAACCAGAATTAGTTAGATAAAAGAAAAATACAAAAATCCATTACAAAAAATGTGCATGGAGATTGCCTGTAAATAGCTTTTCTAGACATTGTGAAAGAACAAGACAGATGGGTAAGAGTGGAGGGCTCTGTCTGGTGAGCATTCCTATTCTGCTGAGGTAATTCTGAGGTCCTCATTAAGGCATGGTTTCAACTGTTAATTTTTCCACAGGCTAACTCTTGAGGAAGACCATCAACCACTTTTTGTGTGAAAGTTCTTTTGCTGTGAGAGAGAATAATTCAGGTTGGAAGGAACCCCAAGATGTCTGTGGTCCCACCTCCTGATGAATAAAGGCTAACCTGTGAGGTCACATCAGGATGGTTTGCACTTAATTTAGTATTATCCTGAAAACCTACAGGGATGGGAGATACACAGCCTTCCCAGGCAGGCTCTTCCCCTCCTTGACTACCTTCATGCATGATAAGTTTTTCTTTTTATCAAGATAACATACTTTGTTCTGTATGTGTAGTTTTTTTCTTTTTGTGTGTGTTTGTTTTTTTTTTTTTTTACTCTAGTTTTAGTTGGTTGGTTGGTTGATTGGTTGCTTTTTAGATTTTTGTGTTTTTCTTTTGCCTGGAACATGGAATTTCAAGAAATGGGCTAGGAAGAAGAGGCAATTCATTTCTGCTCCATACTGTAACCATTGTCATTAAGCATTTCATGCTAAATAGTCACCACATAAAGTACACAAACAGAAACATAATCCAGGATTTTTGCCCCTCAACACTCACACAAGCATCCTGTTTATTGCACTAAAAATCATATCATGGTGATGCATTTTGTTTTTTTCCACAGGTTCATCTAATGAAACTTGAATACATTTTGCTGAGGTTGTCCAGCTTAAACAGGAAAGGTATCATATCCTGTATAGCCAGGTGGTGAGAGATCTATTCAAACAGATGGACCTTGAGCCTCCTCCCTCAGAGGTGGTTCAGCCAATGCTTTAGCATCAGTGCTTTGATCACTTCCCTGTTCCAGAACAGCGAGCACTTTTACTAGCCTCTCTCCTGCACATCAGTGAAAGTGCCCTGTTTGTAGCCACTCTCAGCTCCCTGTTAGCCACTGGCTGCATTCACCACGATGCAGGTTTATTCCCTGCCTGGACTGTGAGCAAGGTTAGCTGTAAATACTGAAGGCCACCTTCATTAGCTTTAATGGCATTGGTGTTTGGTGAACAGTAGAAGAGCCTTTCCCCCCAACATCTGTCTCCAGGTTCTCTGATTTGCAAGGAAATTAGAAAACACAAACCCAACACTCTCTCTGATTTTCTCAAGTTTTAATTATTTTTCTTTTTTTCTTCCTGTCCTTTTTGTTTGCTTCTTCATCTGCTGCAGAGAATGTAGCATGTAAGGCTACAGGGGTTGTCTCATGGTTCAGATGGCCAAATGCCACTGTGAGGGACAGAGCTCCTCTTCTGTCTTCACCACCATGTTCTTAATGAGATGACCTGCAGATTTCTTCAACCAGAGTTTTCACTGATTTTTTAAATGAATATTTCCTGTTTATGGACATGCTAAAAGCTCATGTATAAAGTACAAGTGAATAGGGGTTGTATTTTAAATATGTGCACTGCTGCATGAATTAAAACTTGTATCAAAGCAGGCACCCAAATTACTGAATATTTAGCAAAGTGGCCTTCATCTCTATGCTTCAATTATGTGATTTCTTAGAGGTGTTGGGAGGATAGATTAATTATAGTGAGAGCTGAGAGCACCACACACAAAAAAAAAAAAAAAAAAA
>VXBS01005030.1:105010-131376 GCA_013400255.1 Sitta europaea
AAAAAAAAAAAAAAAAAAAAAAGCTGAGAAAACCACAAAAAAACCTATGGAGAAATTAGTATTTTTGTATTCAGTGCATGGATTTGATGATGTGTGCTAAATAAGGTCTGGAATCAAACACAGAATGATGAAGATAAAAAGAAAAACTGAATAACTCCCCATTCAGTTGGTGTTCATTTCATGCACTGAGTCTTGAAAGAGGGAAAAAAGCAATGTTCATTCTCATATTTTATAACTTTTGAGTCCTTAAGTCTGCAAATTTAATATTTGAGTAGCATGAGATTAGAGAAAATGCAGACCAGAAAAAGCACAAATGTGTCCTCTTCCACGAGGGCATCTCCCAGGTTTCATTTAAGCAAGATATAAGAGTTTGTGAAAATTTTCTTGTACAAAGAGCTTTGGTTATTGTTGTTGTTAGTGCCGGAAATGAAGCTGCTTGTTATCAGTAAACTTCCCAGCAGCTCCAAGCCAAGAGGCTCCCACATTTCCTTCTCCAGAAACACGGAGCTGTGCACAGCAAGTATGCCTGGGGGTAGCAAATAAACTTGGAGGAGATCTCATATTCCTGAGCCGACATGCCAGGGCTGCCTTTGTGTGAAAAGGGATTGAAGGGTGGGATTTGGATACATGGGAGCTTAATTTTTAAGCTTTGTGATTAGAGGTGCAGTCTTTACTGCCCTCACCTGTAGTCCGAAGTGTTTAAGTCTCTTGTGTAAATCACAGTCCCCTCTGAAATCAAAAGGCAAAGCAAGCCTCAGTTTTTAATTTCTGCCTGTCAGTCACTCTGAATTCTAAGCAGAATTGATGACCCATTCACAGGGATTACTACAGCTACACAGGCAGGAACCCATTTGACAGGTAAAGGATAACTCCCCTTTTCTTGGGTACCTTTGTGGCTGTAATTAACATTTCTGTTTTGTTCTAATTATAGTTTTTGTATCTTAGCCATTATGCTAATGGTGTTGTTCAGTAGTATGTGAGATTGCATTCATTATCACTGGTGAATTAAACCTTTATTAAAGAAAAATTCCCCCAGGCCTCATTCTGAAGTTAAGTAATTATTCATTTGGTTTTACCCTGGCAATTAGCTTGTATACTGTAGCACTCATGATTGGGTTTCTATACCTCCCCAGATGAGATTAACCCACCACGGTAAATAAATGCATAATAATGCCCAACACGTTGCTTTAAGTGCACTATTATATAGAAAAAAACCCCCAAAACTCAGAAAACCTCAACCCCAAAAAGATTCATTGTTCAGTAGAAGAGCTCTTGAGCTCCCAGCAGACTGAACAGGCAGAAAGAGATTGTGCTGGACTGCTGGGGCTCTGTGGAGCAACAGTAATAACAAACAAGTTAATGGAGTCCTCCAACAGAGCAGTTAATTCTTTCTTCAATTGCAATGACTTCCTTGGTCAATATGCTTCATATCTGAGATATGCACTGTGCTCAGCCACACTCACAGTGTAAATCAAGCCTTTGGAGTGCCTCCAGACATACATAAATTTCCTGGGTGATGTAGCCTGGCTCTCAGTCATGAGAGGGGAAAAAATGTCAAGGAAAACCTTATTTGCCCTCCCCTACATACTTGTAGTTTGTGAATGCCTCACAAACACTGTTGGATTCAGCAATACTTTCTTGCAGAAGAAAGATGGGGGTTTATGCCTGTTTTTCTACTGGAACATGGAGGCATGGGAAAAATAGGGATTTACCAACAGTCACACAAGGAGTTGTCAATAGAAACAGATTCTGACTGTGGTTTCTCTGTGGCCTAATGAGATGTTTAACCATGTTGACAGGTTTGTTTTTTTTTTCTCTCAGATCTCTTTTTTGCACACATTAAGTTTACAAATCTCCCACAAAATGTGACAAATGCATCTGAAGTCTCTTTTCACCAATGCTATTCCTCTTATGATTCTCTATGGAGAGAAAGAACTATTGTCCTGCCTTTAATTACAGCTACAATTTTCAGAAGTATTTTTAAATGGAAACAACTTAAAGGCATTAAAAGAATCAATCAAGCATTCTTGATTCTATACAAGACTTCAGTGACGCCTCATATATAATCATTGCAGAAGGTGAAACCTAACGTGCTACCACAGCCAAAACATTAATCAACTACCTGAGAGTTTTGCCTCCAGAAGTAATTTAGGATTTGACCTTGAATTTGGGTAACTAGTATGTATGGAATGCAGGCATTACCTCCACTGTGTTGTGAACCCAGAAAATTTGCACAGATAGGAAAAAATTAGTATACATTGATTTTTGATAAGCATCATTTAATCTCTTGTATATTCTGGCAATATCTACCATATACCCACAGGATCTAGGAACAACCTTAAACATCTCCACTTTCAATTCCAAATGCAAGCTGCATGTCATTAACCTTGCCTCAATATCAAACATGAAGCACAGCAGAAATAAAATAAATAAATGAAAAATAATTTTGAAATCTGCCTCATAATTTTCCCATTGGGAAAAAATACTGAGAGAAAGAAAAGGGGAAACAAAATGCTTACCTTGTCCTCTCATGCATGTCATGAAAGCATTTGACTTCAGATTCTCAGAGGTTATCTGCCTCACCTGCATTGCTATCAATGGAAGTTGATACCTAAATATATTTGAGTTTCTGAGCTTAAGTTCCATACAGCCGAAGGTAGAATGAAAGTCTGAGTAGAATTCAAGGTGTCTTTAGTAAATCTTATTAAAGCATGTATTATATATGGACTTATAGATCACGTAACCCAACACAATATTGCTAACAGTGGGTGTTATCCCACCTCATAGGATACTAAAGAGGTTGCTTGATTAATATTCATATGGTTTTTTAAAATAATAAAGTGATCTATAAGTGGCAAATATTACTGCACTGTGCTGTATCTCATCCCTCCAGTTCGTCTGAGTTGTGTTCTGCAAGCCTCCCACACAAAAGTTGCTCTCCTTGGAATGCACTTTGCAGCCCTCTGCATCCATTGAGGGCTCGGTGGCAGCATGGTGCAAGGATTAGGGACGTTCCAATTCCACACTTCGCTCCTAACCACTCTGTGGAGTAGTAATTACATCACTATGGAGAGAAAGCTCTCATCAATAAAAAGAAAATTGCAGATATGACCTGTTGTTCAGTTCAATAGTGTTAACTGCTGTTCAGGAGTAAAGGGAGGAGTAAATGAGTTTCAGCTGAGAAATCATTCTGTCACATTGCACTAGGAAGGTTTCCATGTTTAATCATGTGTCAGGTATTTTGCAGCAAAGATTTGCTGCTTACCAGAAAATCTATTTTTATTTCCCCAACAGCAAAGGAAATCAGGCTTGTGATTTGTTCCTCCTGCATTATTAGAAACCATGTGTTCATGGTAATGAGACTCATGAAGTCCAAATTCTTTCCTCATTGATATCTGTTCAGGTGAAATGCTGCTGTTGGGGTGCCAACAGATAATGCATATCTAGCAGGACATCCACTACAGCTGTGCAAGAAAGAACATGGTACCCTCCAGATCTAAATTCTTCACAACATGAAAGATGTTTCAATTGTGGCCTCTCACAGAAGGTGGAAAACAAAAGACAGGAAGAGAACTAAATCTCCAGAATTTTCCCCTACTCTAACCCTTTTTTGTTGAATTAAAGACACTTCAAGAGTTAGAGACCTTAACCTACATTCTTGATTGAAGAGAAGAATTAAAAAAAAAGTGTCACAAGTGACATTCACCTACCCTTTGATGGGACATCAGACCAGCTGAGGAAGGCACTGAGCTTTAGGTAGACCCTACCAATATGCTGATTCTGTCTCCAGACATTTTTGCCTTCATTAGCTACTGTGCTAACATTAGCTAACGTGCTTCTACTATATCAGATTAAGTTATACAAGATTATTTAGTTAGAAAGGCTGATTATTTTTCTCTTTTGGCTAGGGAAAAAAAGAGCTCCTGTTTATTCTTTTGAAACTCACTTTCTCATTGAAATGCTGAATTTCCGTTATCATAACTGTACTCAGTGTAAACAGGAAACATTTGCACTTTAAATCAGGCTATCATATAAAAAGTAGAAGGTATTTCAGTGGGAGAATTCTGGAGGTGATACTAGGAACTTGTGACAGGAATGACAAGGGTTTGGTTTGAGCAGTTTATTGCTTCTGGTAGACACCCCAACAGTGAAACTTGTGCAGAATATTTGAAATCATTATTATAATTGAAGAACTGTAAAAAACCATATTCAGTTGCAGAGAAAAGAAATTCTAAAGATGTTCAGAAGTTGCTGATTTAATTTGTTGGTGAGCAGAATATTTCTCTTAGAGGGCTTTGTGTGTTTAAATGTTCAAATATATCAGCCTTGCATTAGAGTGATGTCTAATGTAGTTGGAAAATGGAGCAGCTCCAGATTGTTTTCTGCTCTGCATCGTCTTCCCTGGTGATCATAACAACATATACAATCATAGCAACAGTCTTTAATTTCAAATTAGCAGGAAAAATTCTTGCCAAAAGGTGATAATGTTGATTTTCTGTTGGGCTCCAAGTCCTTGAAGTGGCAAACTGTGAGATGATTATTACAGAGGTTGATTAGGAAAACAGGCCTTGCTTTACAGGGACAGGTCCCCAGTGCTGTTGCCTTAATGAAATCTGATCATGTTGAGAAAAGCTCCCAGATTTTCCAGTAAGAAGGTGCTAAAAATATATTTATTAATGGCCTTTAGAAAAACCTTAACTTCATATTTCATATGCCATTACCTCACTCACATCCCAATCACACTGACTCTCTGAACTGTTCAGAAAATAAATGTTAGTGATGCCTGTGAGAGACTATCTGGAACAGAGGCTAGACAGTGTTAAAGGAATAAAGTAGGTATTTATTAAAAGGCCTTCAAAGGATCCACCTTGGGCAGTACAAGAGCCCAGCCATGGCTCCACCTAAGATGGACAGTGTGTCATGTGTTCTCACACTTTTATAAGTTTTGCTCCATTTACATACTGGGGTTAATTGTCCAATTACAGCTTCAGGTTGTAAAGTCCCATCCTCCCAGTTTGCTCTTCTCAGTTCACTGTTGCTTACAGTTTTTGAGCCTGAAGCTGCAACAGTGTCCTTGGTTCTTGGGCTGGAAAAGGATTGTTTTGTCTGACTAAACTGTGAGGAGAGCTTGCTAACACTTTATATGAAGTTCAGATTCACAAACCAATACAGTACAGAATCTGAAAAAGCTAAAACTTAAGGCAGCATTAGTCCATTGGTTATTTTTACAATTCCTTATACTTCCTAGATAGGGAATTTCTAAAACTTCAAGTTCAGGAATGTTTTCATCTGTAATATATAGCAGTTTTAAAAAAGAAAACTGGTAAAACTATCCATTTCAAAAGTATTCCAGAATTTATCTATGACAGGAAGTGTCAGCCTCCAAGTTCATTTGGGTTTTAGAACCCTTTCAGGAAGATGGTCCTTAGCCATAGCAATCTTGAAACTTTGTTGGCCATTTTAAGTCAGGATTCTTTATCCTGCAGGATACCAAATCTGCTATGAAAATTTAGGGCATAAGGGATAATAATCAAATTTCCTTTGCAAATAGAGTAAAAGTCAGGATATACTTTGAGTCTACTCTTGAGAGATGTTGGCTTGACTGGTCACCATTGTAACATGCTTTAGAAAACCTGTTTCACCTCAATTTGGCTCTGTCTCTTACATTTCTAGATAAACATCCATGCCTTTACTGCAAATGGGAAGAGAGTAAAGTTTAAATAAGTTATCAATAATAATTTTAATAAAATCTGAATGGTGCTTCAGATTTCTGCTGACATTTGAGACTAATCTGCAAGTAGAGCTCACAAAATGCTGTGCATGTGAGAAGGGTGTGTTTGTATTCCTCACTGGTACCTGTCCTTTTCCAAATTCCCCTAAAAGGAACCGGGCAGAAATATTCCCATTCTTACATCTTACTGAAGCACATTTGAATTCCATTGTAATAGTGACCAAATTAAGCTTTTCTATATTGATGCTGGGAATGGATTTCCTAAAGAAAAAGAGATAAAAATAGTTTCAAATCTGCATAAGCTTTTGCTTACCTTCTCCACAGTCAGGTGAAATGAGACCTCAGAAAGTTCAGAACCAGGAACACAAAACCTGCAAATAACTTCACTCCAGTGCAAGTGTTTAGCAATGTTAAAATATTTTTTTATAGTTTTTGTTATATTATTTCAGGAGGTTGAAGGTTCATAAATAGAATGTTCAGCAGGTTGGAATACCAAGGTGTATTTTTAAAATCCCTTTGACATATTAGTGGTTTTATTGCACACAGCACAGTAATGGCTTGCTGCCAGTCAGACACATTCTGCTTGCTTTATTTATACATTGAGGTCAATGAAATTCTGAAGTAGGATTACTCATTTGTGCCTAACAAATTCAGATTTGCCAGTGGAATGACCTCCGGTTGTCAGCAGGATTGTCTTAAACCAAAGATCTTGAATCTGTGCTATGTGAGTTACATGGGTTACAAGTACAGTGGTGACAAAAACATCTTTGTTAGATCTTCAGACCCTTCAGTTTGCCTAGAGTATGGGTTATTATGAAAAAATTATATTATACCAGAGATATCACTTGTGGCTCCAAGCCATAAGCTCGGAGTGACTTTGGATCCTTTCATGATTCTTGTCTCTTTATCTTTTCTACCTTTGTTCCACCATTGCTTAACATCCAGTAGGAAACACAAATTCTAGATCACTTCTCTAATTCCCAGTCTTGGGTTTGGTAGTTCTCTAACACTTGGGTTAGATGTTAGGAACCCAAGAGATCCCAGTGTATTTTTTTCTGCATACCACAAAGGTTTTATTTTCACTGTTTTCCCATGGAAGGTAAACTGCTTGTCTTTCAGAGCTGGGTTAATACAAAATGTATATTAGCCTGAAAGAGGGAAATTACTTAATGTAATTCTGTAGCTACAGTCTTTGTCATACTTAGAGGCTTGCTGTTTATCCATCCAATTGTATAACCAATTGTTCCCATAATCCTTGGTGTTTAAGAATAATGTTTCCATGGTAATTTTAGATTCTGTAAATGCTTATTCTCTAAATGGATAACTTTAAATAAATAAGTCATCAGTTTTCTAGTAGCCAGAATATCCTTTATTGGCTTAAAAAGCTGAAATATACCACTGTTGTAAAAAGAGACCAGTTTGTTCAGCCATAATAAGTTCACAATCTGCAGAATCATGACCCTACTGATAGTGTTAACAAAAGCTTGCTCCTTAATTATCTGCCTTGCATTCAGCTGCTGTTTCCCTCCTAAACTCAATTATAATTCTAATAGCAGCTGTGCTGCCATTGTTTGTTGCAATTCATTTTAAGGAACTTTGATTGGATGTCATTGGTCTTTTTGACTAAATGTGCAAGGTTCAAAGTATCCACTGCCACTAATAGGCCTCATCTCATCTCAAGATTATACTAATTATTTACGTAATTATATATTATACATTATAGAGCTATTATGTATTATTTCTAAATGATAGTTCTCCATCAAAGATGTTGAACAAAAGAATATATATATAGTCTTATTGTCCTTACACATATTTCAGTGTTGATGGAGATATGCTTATGACTACTCTCTGTTTCTGTGTTAGCCAACAATTGAAGTATCCTTCCACTGCACTGCAAATTTATTAGAGCATTCAGGACTCTCTACTGCTCTCAGTTTTGACTCCTCATTTATTATTTCTTCTGTACATCTACGTCAGTGCAATTGATGTGGTAAGCAATTACTTTTATAGGAACAAAAATGTCCTCATACGTCCTTCAAGTTTTGAAGTCTTATTATATGATAAATCTTAGTTTGATGCAATAATTGCAACAGATAGTGGAAATAACACTTCATAATTACCACTTATGTAATTTAAAAACCAGCACATCTCTAGTGTAATATAAGAGTTTATATGATGGAAGATTTCAGCTCATTTATACAAGAGGAGAAAAAAAATAAATTAAGAAAAACTGCTACAGGTCTTGGATTTTGGATTGGATTCCATGTGCAGAGCTAAATCTACTGACTTGATATCACTACTACAAATACAACTTTATTTCAGGATAACTCATATATGCCAAGGAAAATAATAAAAAAAAATGAAAAGTTGGTTATCTTAAGGAAAGGTTATCTGTTTAATTACAGAACAGAATTTAGTTGATGCTTATAGAAGAAATGCAGTGCCTTTAAGTGACAGTTTTCTTCTGAAGACTGTGGAATTGTGGACCTGGGTTCAAGCACATCTATCAGAAAGGCAAGACCCTGAATTCTGCCTTCTTGTCATGGAAATTATGATCAAGGGCACCAACATGTATGTGGGGCAGCAAATGACTTGCTGCCTGCCAAAAACTCCAGAGTGACAGTGCATTAAAGGGTGAGGACACTTTTGTTTATGTGTTCTTTCTAATATTTGAAATGCTACAAAAATCCCTCCAACAACGAGTCTGCAAAGAATTAAAAGAACCCTGTTGGAGTTGCAAGGCAAGTGATCTGTATTTTGCACATCTGCTGCACTACAAATGCAAACTGGCCTCTATGTATAAACATAGAATAATGGTCTTCAGTTGCACAATCATGTGTATCTTTCTGAGAAATTGCTGCCCATACAGTACAAGAGATTCAGAGTTTGAAGTGAGAGAGACTGCAGCCAGGACTCTTCCATTTTGCTGCAGAAGCTGGAAGGTATGCAGCAAATGATGATGAGAATTGCAGGGAGAGAATGGTTACTCAGTTAGAGTACTCAAAAATTGCCCACAGCAGCTCCACAGAGTTTCTTTTTGCTGAGAGTTCATTTATGTAAAAGTGTTTGCAGAGGTATTCAGTATTTTTGGATGCCTGACTTGGGATCACGTTGACTGATATGCAGAAATGCTGAGGACTCAGAGCTACAACTGATATTTAGATTTCCGCTGCAGCTTGAAACTTGTGTTCCAGGCATACAAAATATGAGTAGAATTCCAAACACACTGAAGATAAGATCTGAGATGTCAGAGAGCTGGAAGCCACAATATATGGATGCCCTCATCCTTAATCTTTTTTTGGTCAGATTTTAAAATGTACTTATTTGCATGGCTAGTGATGGGCATAGTCTCATGGAAGAAACTACAAAAGCGCCCTTGTGCTGTCAATGAGGTGTTTTAACACTTTTGGGAAGACTATTAGGCTCCTTCATGCATTTTTGAGTACTTATTTAACTGTGAAAAATCTGATCCTCAGTGCCTTGACTCCTAAGCAGTAAAATGGCAGTAATAAAACCTATTCCTCCCAGAGGCTGTCACAAAGGTAAATTTCTTAATGTCTCTGAACATCTGATACTCTTGTGATGAGTCCCATGAAGAGGTAGGAAATTGCTAATTCTGTCTTCCACTCAGAGCATGAGTACTGTATGGTAATCAAGCCCTAGGATAACAGTGAAAAAGGAGAAGAAAATTACCCCTAATCACCAGGTGAACACCATCAGTTGGGTGCAGTGAAGGAGACAGGACTGTGAAATTAAGGACTGTAGGATAATGCACATTCAAAAGGAGTTCTGATGCTTTAAGAGTGCTTGACTTGGGACCTGAGTATCGACATGAGAACACAGTGCTACATGTAGGATTCTACAAAGCTTTGGGTGACAGTTGTTTGGGAAAATGCATAGATCTAACTTACAGCTCTGTCACCTGTTATTAATAGAGTTTTCCTAAACCAGAGGGAATACAAGCTTTATTGCACCCCAGGCTCTCATATGTCTATATTAGGGGAGTGATTAATACACTTTTTCTTTTTTCAGAGTTGGCTACCAAATACTTACAATTGAAATCTTCTGGAAAACAAATATGAATCTCGTTAATGAGACAAGTCTGCCATGTTGATGAAAATAAATGTAAAGTTTATTCTACCAGAGTTTCAGGAGCACAATCCATTTAGATGAGTATTGTATATCTGCTCCAACTATCTCACTGTATGAAATATGAAAATCTATTTTAGTTGCACATTGCATTTCACATGTAATCCAAACTTTAATCATAGTTCAAGATTTAAAAGTAATTTTTGTAAGGGAAAAAAATCTACCTTTACAGTGTGAAATCTGTGTTCCCTGCCTTTCCTCCCTTTCCTATGTTCTTGCTACCTCTTCATAGATAGAATTCTGGTCTGAAGTTGGAAAATTCTGTAGATTTCCTTAGATTCTGTTCCAATTATTTCAGGATTTTTAAATTTTTTTTATTTTTTTGTGAGTCCATCTTCTGAATGTATTTCGAAATACTTACAAAAGGGACCAATATGTGGAATTCAGGGTCATTTTAGTGTCATTTCTCCTTCTTTTTTGCCCAGTAGATGAGGAAGAGCTAGCAGTTCTGCTATGCTGCTCCATTTTGAAGCAAAATCTTTGGAAGGTCCTGGGTTTGCCCCATAGATGACCATTTAAAAGTAATTTAGAATTAGCTGAAGGATCTGTTTGGTACTGCAGATTACTTACATTTTTACTTCAAAAACTGAGGGAAAAGAAACAGAGGAGGACAAAATAAGATCCTGGGGTGCATCTTTAAGAAATGTCACTTTTGAGATTTCAGCCTAACCTGCATTAATTTTTCTTGCATGTTTTTCAAATTAACTTGGATCATACCTGTTTACATTTCCTTTTAATATATTTCCTGATTCATTTTTTTTCTCCTATTTACAAATTAAATGCCAAGTGGCCAGATGTGGGTTACTTTCCTGCCTCTGAGCCAAATAGCACATAGAATAAATACAAGCATTGGGGGAAAAGAATAATGCCTTGATGTGATTGGAAACAGTTCAGAAAAATACTCGGAAGAAAACCTGGGCTTTCTAATAGCAAGGGTATAACTTTAAAAAAAATAAAATCTAGGATGAGAATAATTGCAAAATTTTAAAGAAGAAAGCAGTAATAGATAAAATTTTTTCCAATACAAGACTATTATTTTCAAAACAGGTGCAGTACTATGGTAAGCAAATCAAGCATGCATTCTTGTGGTTTTTGTACTATTGGTCTTTCTCATTTTTTATTATATTAAATGTTTTAATTGCTATTATTACATTATTATTATTATTAATCAGCATACATATCGCTGCACTTCTTTAGATATTCTCATTGAATGTAGGGTGGCTAACAGAGGGAAAGTCTTCAAAAAGAGTTAAAGCAACTAAAATATTTCTGAATAGCAGTGAGAACTAATGTGAATAAAACATTCTGCTGTTTCTTTTATAGTCAGGTGATATAGACCTAATTCCAGTAGTAGAAAACATTTATATTTTATAGAATTACAGAGTAAATGCTCTAGTTCTTGCAAAGAGAACACTCACTCACTGCTGGTGGAATAGGGTGAAAGCTGTTGAGTTAGCAGCAGCATAATTCTCCCTGGTTGAATTTGTACTTTCTAATGGCCTTAATAGATTTCTATGTTCTTTCTGGTTTATGATATTGCTCATACCTGGAATTATCTGCCTCACTTGCTTTGAAGAAGAATATTTTTTTTTCTTTCTACCAGTCTGAAAAAGTTCCCATATGGGTTTTTCCACCATATATATGATTCAGGCAAGATTTAGGATCACAGTCTCCAGTCCAGACTGAATACCTATGTACAGAATATAATGTGGCTAATACAGGAATACATGCTCCACCAGAAAATGGGCTATAAGTACTGAAGAAGCAAAACTAAAATAGTTGGTCTGATAAGTGATAAAATTCCATGTATGTTCACTTAAAGAAGGGGATTCAAAAATTAAAGGAGTTTAACTTTTGGATTTTTAAACAAACGAGCAAATAAATAAATAAAATTGATAAAAGTATTTATTTTCTGAAGCTTCATGACATATTCTGGATGAGAAGAATTCATTATTTATCCAAGTACTTTAGGATTAAATTGAGCAAGGAAAAATTTTTGTGTGTGTTTCCTGATAAATCTGGCTGCTCAAAGTACCTCTGTGTTTTCTAGTTCTCATGTCCTGTGGCATGAAAGAAGAATCTATTTTTATTCTTGGTTTTTCAGCTGGAGAAGCTTCTTGCAACTTCTAGGGACATGACCTTCCTAAAACATGGCAAATCAAAACCTCACAATCAGTTCTTAAACCATTTTTTGTTACTGTTGAAGACCTAATCCCTACATGGAAATATTCCATATTCCTCATTCCACATCTGAGTGTGATGGATCTATGATCCATCTTCTATTATATCTCATGAGTCTTTTTGCATATTCAGCATGGAATTTAATCTGGACAAATGCAAGTTGTTTTAATGAAAATATTTGAAAGGTATAAAGGGACATCGACAAAATATAGGTTTTTTGTGCAAGTGGTAGGGAGAAATGAAAAAGTAGACTGGCAGATTACTGCTCCTGAAATTTGATAAAAGTGATTATTATACTTGCTGCTACATATGAAAGTATCTTAAATTGTTGGGTGATAACAGTAACTCAGAACAGGAGACCCATGTTCAGTAATGTTTGTATCATAGACGTGTTTTGTCTCTGCCAATTCTTACTTCTGTTGTTCATCACCTTGTTTCAAAATGCCTTTGTAGCAGGTTGCAAACTGACTGCTTTGCTAGTTGACTTGGCAATTCAATTTGAAGTGTCTCTTCTGTACTCCCTCTAGTAGGTTGTCTGGATTTTATGCCTTTCTCTTCAAATTAGGTAATATGATTTGTAGTTTTCTAGCTCTGGGAAGTTGACTTTTCTCCACTGGTTCTGAAGAATAATAACCAGTGACTCCAACACTGGGATGTATTCCATCTGATCTCTGTGAACTTCCTTTTGTTGCAATAAACATTTTGCACATTAAAAACCATTTATTGCATTACTTAATAAAGTCTGAGTAAATCTCTTCTGATGGATTATGTAGGAAGAAAGCTAGGAATGTGTTTGTTACTGTCTATAGATGGTAAAGAGGGAGCTGGATTTAGAAAGGACAATTGAAATGCAGGGACAGAAATATAAAATATCACAATACCAGCTCAGCAGAACCAGAACCACCTTCACCAGTTCACCAGAACTCATGAAGGGTACCTTTGGGGATGTTGTGCACATATGAATTGTTACTATTACTATTTATTCTTAACCATTATTCTTAGTGAAAATTGTAATAGTGACAAAAAAAAAAGATCGAAAAAATTCTTTTTGTCAAAATGAAAGTGCTTCTTGTTTATAAACCTTACCCTCCCCTAGTACATCTCTTTGTTTAGTTCTGCGTCTTCATTTTGAAGTCAAGTTTCAATGAACTTTGTTGTCCTTTCCCTTTGTCATGTGTTATGTACATTTAATTATGATATCGGAGATCAATGATCCTTACATTCATTTGCCTAGACTATATCACTCGATGACAAGGTTTTGAAATGCTTTTTTAGCAGTTTTGCCCTTCAGCTGTAAATTGTGATTCTGTGTTTCTTCATTAATGATCTTGGAGTGCTTACATAACTACTTAAGAGAAAATATTAAATGTAAGACGGTTCCATTAATTTAAGAGCAGGGACATTCTATTTAGACTCCCTTTCCTTGCTCAAGGAGTAAAGCATTTTTCATTTTGATAAATGATTTGCCTTGTTATAACTTTTTTAACTAATGGATAAAGAAAAAAAAACAGTTAAATAAAAATGATGTGACAAAAAAGTGTGACATTCACTTTATTTTATACAGAAATGAATGTAACACAAAGCGGTTTTATTGAACTGTAACAACAAAACATTGGAAGCTCAGTGTTGAATTGGCCTTGAAATTTATTTCTTGAGTAATATAGATCCATTTTCCTCCAGATGTAGGTTCAGATATGCCCAGTTAAAGATCTGTACCACCAGCAGTGCAGTGCTGTAAGGAACTGGGCTCATTCTCCTTTTCCAAAGGGTGCTTCAGGTGCTTGAGCATCAGTATCACTGTCTTGGCTCTGTATTGCAGCTGGATGTCAATCAGACAGAAAAACTGCCTGTCCTCTCATCTCTGACATGTTTCTAGAGAGGTTATTCAAGTTGCTGCTGCAAAAAAAGTCATATCCAGAAATTTGCATTGCCCGAATTGTGGTCCCATTTTTAAGTAAGGCTCTCATTTCCAGGGAAGTGAGTCCTCCATATATGTGAGAGCCACATGTCCTTGGTCTCATGAGGTCTCAGGCATCCCAAGTGCAGAAGTACATCTGTGAGGCACACTTACAGGGGCAGACTCCTTCGTGGATTCCTTTTTTTTGGTCCCATTTTTAGAAAAAAGTCATGATCAGCAGCCCTTGAAGAACAGTGTATAAAATGTGGTGATTAGAGCTCCTTACTAGACATTTTATTTCCTACTCATCTTATTTGGTCTTTTTTGGTCTTCTTTTGATTTTTTTTTTAAATAAGATTCTCTTAACAAATATTTCGTTTAACCAAATAATGTAAAGGTCTGAATTCAGATGTGTTACAGTTTGTGATCAACAAGCATAAGTATCAAGACTAAGATTGTCAAAGGATCTGAAGAATAATTACACATTCATCTCCTGTTAAATTCTGAATGCTGTTGGGAATTTTAGTCGTGCTTATCACTAGACTCTACTCAGAAAGATTGAATTGTATGATTTAGTGAGCTCCATCTGCATATTGAACTAGCTGAACTATTAGGACAGTAATCAACTAAATCTCTCCATTACAGACACCTTTGTACTGTTTTTAGTAATATCCAGCAGCACCACAACTTATAACCCTACAAACATCTCAACCTTTTAACTTGCTGAAGTTCCCAGTTCCACCTGATGTGTTTCACTTATGCAACAAAAGTAAATCTATCTGTACAGGTTATTATTGTGAATGTCAATTGCATTTATATGTATATCAGAGGAAAGATGTTGGTCATTATATATTTTTCCCAATTCTTCAGCTTCAGCTGCTGCTATAAGAAGCATCAAAAAGCATTAAGCATTTGAAATGGCTTTCAGATTATTTCCTTTCCTTGCTGCAAAACTGAAGAACCTAATTAAAGTGCTGCTACTGTGGGTGGGCCCTCTCATGAATGGAAAAGGATGGATCCAACATACTGGGCAAAATTTTCAGCCCCTCAGAAGGATATTCATGCAAAGAAGGGCATGAAGTTGTCATCACATCATCTGCTGAAACTCCTGTACATGGTATATACATCTCTACAAATTTGCCATTACCACCCTTGCTGCTGAAAAGCTGTTGTGTACTTTCCAAAACTGAGTTAGTTTGCCTATTGGCTTTCCATAAAATGGGGTAAAATACTTAATTGTCAGTAGCTTCCAGCACAGACCCTACTAATTCAACAACTAAGCATGACACTTAACCTGTAATGGTTTTTCTCTGTGTGTTAATATTAAGCAGGGCGTGTTCTATTGTCATCTCTCTGAAGGTTCAGATTCAGCAGCAGAGGAGTTCTTATGGCACTTTTCTGTCAGGATCATATGCAAAGTAGCTCCACATTTACATCTGGATGTGCAGAGGTGTATGCTGAAGAGAGGAGGTGGAAAGGGTAGGGGAGAGAAGGATGCCACTCCAGACTGAGCTACTGCAAAGTCCAAGCTGATACACTTACCCTGTCTCAGGGCATGATTCCACTGAGAAGTGGATGATGAGTGCAGTCAGGGATTGTGTGAGCAGGAGGGAGGGGAAAAAGAAATGAAAAAAAAAAACAAAATTAAAAGCCTCCACCAAACTATCAGGTGTGCAGTGGGCTTTAGAACTTAATGTCAGAATATTTTTCCTTACAAGAAGTTAGAGTTTGGATAAAACATCAGACAAAATCTACATGGGAAATGGTTTATGATTTACTCTCCTTACACCCTTCCTTCTTATTTTGTCATTTAATAGCAGCTAAACTGTATTCAAGATAAAAATCTTTGTTGGTTACTCCCACATCTTCATGGGATTTTCCTACTGTTCATTTATGTTCTTAAGTTATTTCTAGGATATTGGCCCAAAACCATCACTCTCTATAGCTTGCCCAAAACTGTGGAATTTTAGAGCCCTGAGAGAGAAAAACCTATGTCTACAGGCATGGGGCTTTTTTTGTTAAATGTGCATATAAGTCAGAAGATTGGTGGAAAGAAGTAATAAATGGCAGGGAGAGTGGGAACTACCCCTTTTCCAGACATGTAATGTTCTTTTGCTGCATTCAGATGAAAAGAGACATGGATTGAAATTAAGAGAGTTATGCTCATCTTTGATATGTTAACAAGATAGACTCTTTCTCCCATCACTTTTTACAAGTGTCCTTATGACAGCTGCTGTACTGAAGAAATTATTATTCAAAAATAGCTTTCTATCTCACTCGAAATTTAAGTTGTCAGATACGTTTTAAACATATTTTAAAATAAGTTTAAAAATTTGAGTTAATTTTTTTGACTATTTTTACATAGGTAATAATTCATGATTCTAACAACTGTAAACCTCAGATTGGAAATGAAATGTCAAAGGATTTTTTTACCTGCAGACATAAAAGACACTTCTAAGGCAAACATGTAAAAGCTTTTCCCTGATTTTGATGTACTGTTAGGACTGTTTTTATCTATGCTTGAACTGGCACTGTGACATGTTGAATTATGCTTTCTTTGGGGCAGATCCCTGTCTGCTGCAAGTCATAAAGTCATTGATTTTAATGCAGCAAGGCTGGTATATAATATAGACAGGTGACGTTTCTGTGAGATTATTGAAGTCTGCCAAGACTTCAAAGATTTAACTGCTTGCCTCATGCTGGTCAATATTCTAGATACTGACTTTTCATTTAAAATGCTTATTTGGATCTTTGCTAGCATATTGGCCTGACAGATTTTGATTGTAACATCGACAAAAATAATGGAGGAGACAAGAACAGATCTCCAAGTGGGATTAAGATGCATATGCTAAGATCTGCCTCTGGAGGCTGTCGAGCTTTTCTGCTCAGTGGCCAGACTCTTGCATCTTCCTGAGTTACAGCAGATGTTAAGCTGGCTGACAAGAGAGATGCAGTAGTTGCCTTGAAAAGTGATCAGTCTATTGAAGGAGGACTTTCTGTAACTCAGTGTCTCCTCTTCCCATAAGCATTTTAACTCTGGATAAGCCTGGAAACTTATGATGTGTTCCACCACTAATACTCATAAACACCACAAGATTCAAACGTCCCTATTTTGCTTACTGTGCCTGTTTTTGTGGCTTCTGAGATGCCTTGAGCTTTTCAGTGGGTAATCCTGAAACAGTGAACATTCCCTCAACAACTCATCTGTAGGCAGGGCTTTTACTATTTGGCACAGATCTAAACCAAGGTAAATAATCCATCAGCTGTGACTGTATTTAATTCACAAGCAGAATTCCCATAGACATATATTTACATCACATATGTAAATTATGGATTTTTTTTAATCTAAGAATTTTACATGTGTTTAAATATGTTGGAATTAAGCTTTTAAGCTTTTTGAAATACAATAGTTTGTTCATATCCTTGATACACAAGGCATGTTTTCATAACACTTCTGCACTTGTATCAACTATTATCACTCCTATATTACCAGAAAGTACTGTGCTAACATCTCTTTTAAGGATGAGTAATCTTCAGTGTATTTTTTAACTGGAAAATGAAAGATAAGATTCTTTTCCCCTCGGCAAAAATCACTCCATGGAAATGCATCTTCCCACTTAATTTCTTTGCCAGCTCTTGTGTTCAGATTGCTTTACTGATTAGAGAGCCAGGACATCAAGATTTAGTTCACATTGAATTTCGTCACTATGCTAAGTTTTGCAAGCATTTCAACTTTCCATGTACACCAGTTTCAATATTTGAAAATTGGACAGTGCTTCAAGTTCACTTTTCTGAAACACCTTTGGGTGAAAGAAGAAGGTGTAGTTTCCTTATTTAAATAATGGGGTGGGTGATTGATCAATACTTTTATTTTTCCAGGTGAGCAATTTGAAGAAAATACTAAGCAGTATAATACTATCAAAGATGACAGAGAGTTTACTGCTCTCCATTAGATCTGTGGTACAATATTTCATCTTGATAGTTAAGAGAATAACACAATTTTTTTTACTTTATCAACTACAGAAGACTTTTTCCTCTGTGGAACAAGACCACACAGGGGTTTGAGTTTGTTTTTTGTTTTGTTTTGTTTTGTTTTGTTTTGCTTTGTTTTGCTTTGTTTTGCTTTGTTTTGTTTTGTTGGGGGTTGTTTTTGGCTTTAAAATAAGATTTTTTTCCAATGTTTTACTGCAACAAGGAAGCAATGCCACAAGAAATTTAATGTTATTTTACCTGCTGGAAATATACATATACCTTGAAATGATTGATAATACAAAAACGACTAAGTGTGGTTAGTTCAAATGGAGGAGTAAGGTTGTAAAAGGTTTTTGAAGAGAAACTGTTCACTTAGAAACTGATTTAGAAACCCACTGTTTAGTACCAGAGCCTCTCTGTCTCATGGGTGTTTAGAGTCTCTCCAGGGATGGTTTCCTGGTGATATTCAGGATAGACACAGCTCTATTAAGCTTTCCTTTGGTTGCTGGACTAAACTGAGATAAGAACATTCTGAAGGTCCTGAGTCCTACCAGTTGCAGGAATTGTGATGTTGTTTGGTCTTCTATGTGAGAAGGAGCTTTGTAAACAGTGGGTTAGAAATGCCACGGGGAAACAAAGAAGCAGAGAGGAAGCAATGTAAAATGGAAGGCTGAAGAACTGACACTTCAAGAGGTGGAGGGATTATTCTTCTACCTGAAGAACAGAGGATGTGACAGGTGTTTAAAAGTCCGTATGTAATGCATATTAGTTCTTTCTTTTAGCTTTGATGTGATTTTACCAGTTTAATTTACATGGTATAGCTTCAAAAATATTAAAAAAAAAAGATATTGTAGAGCTATCATGGCTAGCGTTTCATATGGTGTCACTTTGGGATAAAGGAATAAAAAGTTCTAATAATATCATTCAGGCATTAATCTCTACAAGATGTCCTGAAGACCAGAATTAGAGCAATATGTGGTCTTTGCCATCTTTGACTATTGTGACTCAAAGACACTTTTGATCAGTCAAAAAGAAAATTCAACACTTAAAAAGCACAAAAAACTCCAGTAGAATTTCCACAACAATCCGATCCCCCATTTATGCCCCAACAGGGTCAATTGTAATCCATTTGACATAAGAAAAAATACACCATTCTCACGATTGTTTGTGTGTGCAGCTCTCTGCACCCCATGCTGCAAACACGCCCCACGGGGTCAGATCCACGCTGTGACCAACAATATATGCCCAGTGGGCCAGGCCAGCAAGATCTACTGTGTGTTTATGTTTTTTCCTTTGCATTTTCTGTAAAGCTGCTTCTTCCTCTGTCTTAGCCTGGCAATATAGCTTTCTGTGGTGTGGAGGGTTGTAAAGCTGCCCCTAAAAAGCATACTGGAATGCAGCCATTGGACCCACTAATGAATGCTCAATCTCTCCACTGCAAAGTCTTTGCTTTCTAAATGATCTCAGGGTATGAAGCATGACATAAAAGCTGTGCATTAGCACAAATATTTTTAGAGGGTGCAGATAATGCAGTGGCATCTCAATGCCTCAATTCAGGTGACAACTGTAGCTCTTTTACAGTAGCATTTCACATCAGAGCACTTCTTAGCTTTCCGAGCTGTGTTGGATATCAAAAGATTCTGAAGTAAAATTCAGCCTAAAAGTCTTTTAGAAATATTGGAAATGGCAGCCTGGCTGCTCAGAAAGGAAGTTTTTTTATTTTTTTTTTTTTTTCCCATAAGAAGTGGACAGCGTGTCAAAAATTCTTTAGAAGAAGCCTAAAGGGAAATGTCACATCTCTTCTAGTCCTATTTTCATATGATTCTGGGAATGTGGCACTCAGGTTGAGAATAAACTGATGATAAAGTGTGCCCATTAATTTGAGTAAAGACAACGCTTGACTAATTTTGTGTGTAAGAGGTTTCTGGAGTGTCAGTTTTTTCCTAAAATTTCATCACGTGGCAAAACCAGAGTTCAAAATCACGGCTGTGTACATGTTTGTGACTACTCAATTAAACCTCACCTTAAACTTTATTCCTGTTTCCTGGTTTGATTAACAGAGCCCACTGAAACACAACTAATGGAACATGAAGGCTTTGTGTTGACTTTCAAATAGGATTTTCATTGCTCACGCCTGTTCACCTAGAAGTTTACTCAAAAGATGTAGAGGCATGCTAAGGTGTAATTATGGAAAAGTGCCACTAAATATTAAAATCATTCCTGGCATGTATTCACAGCATCGAGCCTGAACCAGGTTGAAATGTTCTAGGATTATCTAAAATTCTAGAACTGTAGATTTAGGTTCATTATTAAACTGGTCTATATCTACTAGACTTAACTAGTGTTTTTTAGATGTAAAGCATAATTCATTGCAACTTGTGTGGACTCATATTTGTGTAGCATTTCTATTTGTTTTTTTTTATAACAAACACAATATGATGCATCTGTTAAGATCAAACTTCCTAAAGCACTTTAATACTGAGATTTGCATATCTATGTACATCCATTTTATATAAGTATATAATAAATAAAAATTTTACTTATGCAATTATTATTTATTTTATTACATCAAATGCTAAAGAAAGTGCAGATGCCAATTTTTAAAATATTTTTATTTTTGACTGACATAGTCAGTACCTCTTTTTCAGCATCCTTTGAATGAAAGATGTCAGCAGTCTTCAGCGATACTTTTTTTTGTTTAAGAATTTCCTTCAATGTATTTGAAATACAAATTTCAAGCCCTTCAAAATAAAAGAGAAAATTTTAATCAAGCTGTCACTTTTTAAAAGTTCTACTTTACTGAACTGTCATTATATCCCTGTAAACCAAGACCAATCTTAAAAGTATCAAAACTAACAGCCGATATTATTTGCATGTTCTTTTCTTAACCACTATTTATTACTGGAGTATGATTTGCAAGCAAGATACAAGCCTTTATAAGTAATTATAATCAAATAGTATAAAGGAGAGATTTTAAAAAAAATATTATTAAATGAAGTTACTTATTAATCCAGTAATGGCCAAGGGCACGAGTCCTACTTGAAATCTGGAGTCAACTTTGTTAGACAGTTTATGAAACCAAAGTATCTTAAAGGTTTGCAAAAATGTTACAAAGATTGCAATATGAATCTTACTGGAACTCTGCCCCTGAATTTAAGATTTAAAGTTCTGAGAAACATTGTTGATGAGTTAGTGGCAGAATAAGAAATATTTGTCCTACTCTGTGAAGGCTCTGGAAGTAATTTACAATTTAACAGTTACATGGAGAAATCTGTGCTATGAAAGAAAAGAGTGAAAATAATTTTTGCTCGCACATTAAACAGAATGATGGAAAGTTAGTTTAATCTAAGAAGCTCTGCTTTTACTTCTCCAAACAGAAAAGATAATGAAGCTGTCCCATTTATTAACTACAGTAATTAATTATGGTACTGGTCAGTTCAATGAATAGTCAAAATACTAGCAAAATATGAGGAGTTTGTTATAGTTCTTGCATACCATTTGAGAGTTCTCTTGAATAAAAAGCTTCATAATTCATATAGAATAATAAAATGACTGTAGTTCTTTATAAAGAACTGGTAGAATAATAGCACTTTATTATCCTTTAGTTGCTATACTAAAATATCACATATGAAGGGAAAATTCAAAATCTGGTTTTTGTGGTTACTGGCATAGATTTGCAATCAATAAATCAACTGATTTTCTAATGTTTTTCTCAGATCAGGGTAGGTAGAGGAAGAAAGCTCTGAGGAAATTCTAAAAGGCATTCAATTTGGACTCCAGTGGTTGCAACAAAGCCTTGACTTCAAAAGACCATAATTGTCTCAAAGACATTACTGCAGTGTATTATATCTATAGGAAACATACAAAGACATGCAATTTTAATGACTTAAAAGCTTTGAAATTCCACAGCAAAAAAACCTGTATTTCAGCTACATTTTAAAATACTGCTAGGAATAGGTTACAAGTGTAACCCTGAAACCAGATCCTTTAGAAACCAAAATTTCAATATTGCAGTCAAATAAGATTATACTTAGAATTATAAGTAAGCAAGACAGTGTTTCAAGATATTCAAAATGGTTTTTAACATCACAATTACCACCTACCCTTCTGACATAGATATCTGGAGATAGCTTTGCATCTCCCTGATAATTTTAAGAAAACAATATTAAGAAAACAAGGCTAATGTGCATGGGAGGTGAAGAGGGTGTTGGAGAGAAACTTAATTGCACTATAAAGGCTATTTTTGGTTCTAAAAAACACTTATTCAAATAACCAAACACAAATATAGTGTCACATATGCAGTCAAGAAATTTGGTACTGTCAAATCTGTGATCCATGCTTGCTTAGAATATGGGATCCACGGGCAAGGTTGATCCCTAAAACCCTAAAAGGGTATTCTATGAAACTACAAATTCTCTCTTGGCTCTTTATAAATGTTTGCTCTTAATTACCACACACCTATTTATATTCTTTTTCCCTGTTCTAACTAGTTAGTGTGCTAGTTTTCACAAATATGTTTATGTCGTTTTTCTGTAATGCTTAAAATTTAAATTATTTTAAAATATGCAACTGATTCGTCTGCCTTTGGAATCAATGTAGAATACATGCTTTGTAATCCTAAAAAGCCTGCTCATGTTTGCTTTGGGTACTACAGGCAAAACATTGCTTACATCCATTTCCTTTGTTGCCAAAGGAACTCTTTAATACAACAAATAGTCTAGTAAATATCTTATATAGCCCAGGCATTTCTAGCATTTATAACTGCTCTCAGGATTTCAATCACAAAGAGAAATGCTGAAACTGTATCTTAGCAAGTGCCTTCCTTTATCAGCAGTGGAGACATTTCAAGAAATCTGATTAAAATTAAGAAATTTGAACCAATTATTTTGGTGAACAGATTGTTTCAGATCCTGATGACATCTCAATAGCTAGAAAGTATGATATAAGAAGCTGCATACACACAGTTGTTTTCATTGCTGCATCCCATAAAACCAGGCCTGTGGATTAACAGACTCAAAAATCAACAAAACATCGGCCACACAGTGCTAAGCACCAATGAGAAGACAGTTTCTACTCAAAGTAGTGGGAAAAAGAGGAATCTATTTGTGTTAAGGGACTTCCCCTCCCCTAGAGTAATTGTTACTGGCCCAATTCCTCGATCTGGTTTGTTCTCCTGAATAGTCTACAGCAGGTGCCATATTTAATAAAAATGCTCCTGGTCCTGAGCAGCACACTGGAGTTAATAATGGAGTGGCAAAGTTTTAATGTTCCTTAATCTGTTTTCCCTTGGTTAACCTGAAAATAATGTCTGCCTGCCCTGTTGGCAGCTCCAAAGACTACAGTGAACAGGTGGGGTGTTTTCTTTCCAGGAAATGTCAGTTTGATGTCTGGAAGCAGATGTAGTTTTCCCCGACTCAGTGCGGGTCTATCTTCTAACTTAATAGGAGCTCTAAATAGCTGACAGGTGATAATACATCTAGTCAGCTCTAAGCATATTCTGACTACACTGCCAGCTAGTAAAGGGGAAACTTTCTCTTCTGCAAAAACAGTGAACACCTTTTAGAGCATTAAAAAGCATTAAAAAACTTTCTGATTAGAAAATCAAGTCAGATTGATATAGCAATAGATCTATGTAAGTGTTTGACCTGCATACATGGAAACTTTATCTTGATATGTTGGAGATCTGATATTAAAAATAGCTTTCAGGGAAGAAGCAATTATTGAAATCTCCATTCTAGGCTCTTATAAGAAAAGGAGGATACAGAAGTGCATAGCTAATCTAACCTCCGATGTCAGGTCTAGGACAAGAGTCTAAGCCTAAATGCATAAGTAGTATTTTTCAGAAGCCTATTATTGACCATTTTGGGTGGTTCCAGTGTGGTTCCATTAGTGCAGTTCTCATGGGCTGAAAGCTTTTTCTCCAGGCTGTGGTACTCTTTGGTGACATCTGCAGTCACACTAGTTATTCCAGGCCTGCATTACTCAGTTTTTCTGAGAGAAGTGAGGAAGCAGAGAAAAAAAGCAATGAGTTCTGGTATTAGTTTTTTCCACTCTCTTCCTCTCAATTCTTCTATTTCTCTTCTTCTTGCCCTGATCTAAACAAGGACTATCTGTTCCTCTCACCTTCCAATTCTTCACTGAAGTTGATCCAGCATGTAGAAAACAATATTTTCTTCCACAATAATTTATTTTCTGAGAGCTGTATAACTGATGATACTCAGCTAATACCCAACTTTCATTTCCTATTCCTGATGGTTCTTGTCATGTGTTTTTGCAAATTGTGTCCCCTAAAGTGAATATTTCATATCATGATGAGATGACATCTTACTTCAGTTTATGGTAAATTTCTGGTATGAACCACTCTACCCAAAGACTGTTTTTGTTATCAGAAATTCAAAATTAATTTGACTTTAAGGAAGGGAAATCAATTGCCAAACTTCATTTTTAGGAGAACAGTGATTTTGAGTTGTATTAAGTGAAATCCTGAATAACTCACCAGAGAGATGGTCCTGTCTGTTGGCATTGTGTACTGGAGGAATTCAGAATTCAGATTACATGTGTAGATAATAAACTGACTGACTGACTGACCAACCCACTGACCAACTTTATTTCCTAAGCCTGAGGTTTATGGAATAAAAATATCTGGCAACTTAAAACTCCCTGAAAAACAAGATTTAAAATAGAAAGAATGACACAACTCTAACAATAGCATTGTGAATGGCGACATTGTCATTCTGAATGGAGATCTGCTTGAGACAAATTGAATAACAATGCTCTTTTTCTTCATTAAGGCCATTAAAATCTGTAAGGATATGGGACCTGAATAGACATAAAGGTTTTAAAAAGCAATGAGGAAAGACTAATGCTCATTGCTGCTTACTTGAAGACCTCAGTTAGGTAAAAGTTTCTTATAAATTATGTTCTCTGAAAAATCTAAGCAAAAAAGCCTCATTTTTGCATTTGTTCAGATTAAAAAAACAGAGCTTTTTTTTTCCTAGTTTCACAACATAAATATTACAAATTCTTTTAGGAGCGCAACATAATTTTTTTTTCTATTGCAATGGGAAATGTTATTTTTGTGTAGCACCAAAATACAGAAATTCACCAAGAGTCTTTTGCTGTGCCTCACTATGTTGTTTCAATGGGATGTCTCTGGGAATATAGCAGTTTTCTATTGTTTTTTTGGATGTGCTAATATTAGCACAAGCTGTTATAAGAATTATTTAAGAACCTAATTGCATGCTCTCTATTTGGCATTTGAATTTTGCATCTTTGGAATTCATCTTTTCTGAGCACTTCATTTAGTTTCTATTAATACCCTGTAATTTAATAATTGTAGTGGGAGGCTAGGGAGAATATGGAACAAGGAAAGATTTGCATATTTCTTTGATACAGCAGTTTGTGATAGGCTCTGACCTTTTTCTTTTTTGGACTGATCTTAAAAAGCAGTTTTGCTAAGACTGGTGTGAATACCATGGAGCATGGAGAGACCAGATAGGGAGAATGTTTATCCCTTATTCCAGTCAGTTCTCGTATGACTTGGGAAAGGCTGAATCAATCCATCAGTGCTCTGCAAAACAGTATTAAGCAACATAATTCTTGATTAAATTTTGCTTCTAAATCTTCTCAGCCTGAAGAAATGATGTTCTAAACTAAATCTTACAATGAAAGGAGAAAAAAAATGTTGCTTTTTTTTTCTGTTGCCGTTAGACTATGCTGAAAAGCACATCTGAAAAAAAATGTGGCTGCGACTTCATGTTTGAGTTTTTGCCTGTTAAAACATTGCTACAGGCCTCTGTTTTTTGCTCTTGTAACCCGAATTAGAAAATAGCATGCAAGAAAGAAATCTTCTGGAAAGATTGGCTAATGGCTGTGTAAACAGCAAATGCTTGCCACATATGGGCATTAGGAGATTTTACTGCAAAGAGTCAGTGACTACTGAGAACAGTGTAGAGCTCTGAAATGTGGTAGCAAGGCAGACCTTTTGGGAGAGGCTTGGAAGTTGTTTAGCAAAGTCCTTTCCAGAGGCTTTGGTATCTGGAGACTCAGGGCCTATGCAAAAAAAGGACTACAGCAACTAAAGGACAAAGCTGGGCTGTGCAGCTTGGATCTTCTGCAAGGGCGTGGGGTGGTGTGAGTGAGGGAACACAGAACTGTGGGGCTACACCTTGAATCCTGTGTTCACTTTGAGACTCCTCGCAACAAGGACATTGAGGTCCTGGAGCATGTCCAGAGAAGGGCAACAGAGATGGGAAGGACTCTGGAGCACAGGTCTGATGTAGAACAGCTGAGAGAGCTGGGTGTTGTAATGTATAAAATAGAAGCCTCTAGAGTCCCTCAGAGAGAGAAAATAATGCAGAGATTGAATTAAAACCTTTAGAGATTTAATTTTAAACCATACAGAAGAAAAAAGAAAAAGAAAAAGAAAAAGAAAAA